>RJWH01005072.1:0-86338 GCA_004363575.1 Solenodon paradoxus | reverse complement strand
GGGCCGGTGCATTCAAAACTTTGTTGGGAATTATGGGACTCATTTTGGGAATTTGCATATTGCTTCCTTGTGTTCTGCCTGTCACAATAAGCTTGATTCGGTTCACCATAAACACAGTTGTTCGACAGGTCACAACGAAGCATGTCTTGCTGGCTCGGCAGTATAACCCCGTACTCCCCGATGATGAACGAGAATGCTACAAAAAATCAGAAAAACACATTATTAAACTTAAAAATAAAATTATAGAGCAGAAAGCAGAGATTGATGCTATAAACAAGAAACAGATTTAAGATGTGGAAAACTCAAAAACAAGACTGAGTCTTGCAGAAATCTAACAAAGGAATAAATCAGTGACATAAAAAAATGGGAAAACTAAAAATATTCTAGGTGGATATGAGAGAAATAAGATACTTTAAAATTAAGAAATACTACAAGAGCTATTTGATTACATTATGAAAGGCAGTGTAAATATTATAGGTATCTCAGAAGGAGGGGGAGAGGAGCCCAGAGGATTTATTAAAAAAAATGGTAGGCAAAAATACCCAAACCTTTTGAAATATCCAAATATACAAGTCCATGAAGCTAACAGAATATCTGACCATCTAAATGAAAAGAGACCTATATCAAGACACACAGTGAAACCGCAAAGAGTCCAAAACAAAGAATGTTAAAGTTGTCTAAAGTGGGGGGGAAAAAGGTACTGCCATCAGGCTATAATCAAGCTTATCAGAAAAAAAAATATTCCAGAAGAGAATGGAAAAAGATATTCAAAATAGTCAAAGATAAAATGTCAGCCAAGAATATTACAGTCTGCAAATGCCCTTTTATTTACGAGGGAGAAATAAAGGTTTTCCCAGAGAAATAAAAGCTGATGAAGTTTGCTACAACTAGCGACCCCTTATAAGAATTGATGAAAGAAGTTCAACTAAATAAAATTAAAAATTCAAAAGTTCAAAAATTCAACAAGACAATAAATAGGTAGGCAAAACCAGAAAATAAAGAATGACATGGCAATACCAAGTCCTCATTTATCTATAATGAATGTTAATATAAATTAACTTAATCTGCCTATAAAAAGCATAGTGTAAAATAAACACTCAGTGCAATGTCTAATTATCAGTGGTGGAGGACTATTAGTATTTTGTGGTGGATATGCTTTTATACTAAGAGATAAAGTTTATTTCTAGCTAAAATACCAGAAAATGAGAAAAAAACAATTAACATTATATAATGATAACCATATCAATGCAATTAGAAAAATAACACTTATTATCATGCACCCAAATATAAAACACCTAAATATTTAAATATAAATATTTCAAAAGGAAGATGTTAATTTTTGCACAATAATAGTAAGGGATCTTAATATTTTACTTAACAGTAATGGACACATCATTCAGACAGAAATCAAAAAGGGAATAATGGCATTAAGTGACAAATTAGATGAGATGGAATTAATAGATATTTATAAGGCATTTTATCCACAATTAAACAGAATATACAAGTGTTCACTGAACATTCTCAAGGGTAGATTACGTGTTGAGAATCGAAATAAGTCTTGATGAATTTTGAAAGACAAAAAGCATATCAAGTATGTATCTGATCACAATATAACAATATAATAATGACTATAATAGAAATCCACCAAAAGAGGAAAGAAGGAACAGCTACAAATTTGTGGAAAATAAACAGTATGCTACTGAACCACTACTAGGTCAAGAAGTAAATGTAATAATAATTCATGAAATACCTGGGAGAAATGGAAATGAAAACAAAATTTATCAGAACTTACTGCAATGAAAGAATCACTTAGAGGGAAAATTATAGAAATAAAAACCTACATAAGAAAACAAAAACAATGGCAAATAGAAAATCTAGTTATGCTTGAAGGATCAATAAAATAAGAAAAATTAAGCCAAAAGTAAACAGAATTAAGTAAATAATAAAAAAATTAGAGCAGGAATAAACAAAATATGGAAAAACACAATTCAAAGATTCAATGAATTCAGGAGTTGTTTCTTAAAAAAATAAAGATAAGTTTGTAACCAGACTCAAAAATAAAATCTGAAACAAAAGAGATGATACAACAGATACTATAGAAACACAAAAGTTCATAAGAGAGTATTATAAACACCCATATGGCAACAAATTGGATAATCTAGAAGAAATGGAAATATTCTCAGAAACATACATTTCAATATTAAATCAGGGAAAATGGAAAATTCAACAGAACAGTCATTTGTAAAAAAAACGAAACAGTAATTAAAGATCTCCCCCACAAAAAAAAAAAAATCCCAGGACAGATAGCTTCATTAGTGAATTGTCTAACTATAAAGAATTAAAAGAATTAGTACTTATCATTCTCAAACTCTTCCAACAATTAAAAGGAAAAAAACAAAAATTCAAATTTATTTTAGTAAGACATGACTCTGATTGAAAAACCCAAACAATGAGATCCAAAAAAGGAAAAGAAAAAAAAATATATAGACCACTATAGCAATGAACATAGATGGAAAAAAAACCGACTTCTCCAAAAATAGAATGATTTTAACAATACATAGAAGCAATAACACATTATTACCAAATAAGGTATTTTTATTAGTCTAGGGATGCAATTATGGTACAAAATATGTAAATAAATGCCTTATAAACCAAGTAGAATATTCTTTCTACTTGGGATGCAAAGGTGGTACAACATATGCAAATCAATAAATGTGACAAACCACATCAGCAAAAAGAAGGGCAAAATCATGTAATACATTTAACATAATTCAAAAAAATATGATAAAAGCTTCAAAAATGAGCATAAAAAAGAATATACTCCGGCATCATAAAGGACATATAACAAACCCACAGCCAACATCATACCAAATGGTGAAACACTTAAAGGTCATTCTCTAAAATTAGGGGCAAGTAAAGGATGTTCATTCTCACCATTATTATTCAATATAATTTTGTAAGTTCTAGCTTGTGTAATTAGATTTAAAAGAACATAAAAATTATCCACATTGGAAAGGAAGTAGCAAAATCACTATTTCTGAATAACATGAGATTATACATTAGAAATCCCAAAGACTCTAGCAAAAAGCTATTATAAATAGTAAATGAATATAGAAAGGTGGTAGACTGCAAAATGAATATGTAAAAATCTGTTTCTATATAGAAATAATGAAGTTGTAGAAAGTGAAATCAAGGACACAATCCAATTTACTATTGCATCAAAATTAATTAAATACATTGCAATAAATGTAGCAAAGGAAATGAAAGACCTGCACAATAAAAACTAAAATAAATTGCTGAAACAAATAGAAGACACAATGAAAAGGAAAAATAGTCCATACTCAATGATTGGAAGAGGTGACATTGCTAAATGGGAAGATTTGCACATAGCTAAAATTACTATGCCAAAGCAATATACTGAATAAATGCAATCTCCATCAAAATCCAAATGACATTCTTCAAAGAAATTTAACAAATGTTATAAACTTTAGAGCTACTGAAAACCCAAAATAGCAAAACGTTTTTTTGAGAAATAAGAACAAACATAGAGGTGTTATGCTCGTAGACTTCAACCTATAGTACAATGTAATATTAATCAAAGAACCATGGCATTTGGAATAAAAAAGGAAACATAGAACGATGGAACACAACTGAGAGTCCAAAAAAACCTATGGATATATAAACAATTAATTTACAGCAAGAGAATCAGAAACAACAATGGAGCAAAGAAAAAATTCAATAAATGGTGTTGGAAAATCTGGTCAGGCATGTACAAAACAAAGAAACAAAACCATTATCTAATATCATACAGAAAAAAAGATTCAACATGTTCAAACACTTGTGTCTAAGATCTGAATATATAAAAAGATGAAAATATGGAAAATATGTTCCTTGACATTGACCTTAAAAATGTCTTTGGGCACTTAACTTCAACATTAATGGGGAAAATAACAAAAATAAACAAGTCAAATGCAAATGAAGTTATCATCAAAAACTAAAAGTCATCCTTGGCATGCCATGGTGGTCTAGTGGTCTAATTCACCCTGGGTGCAGTTCACATACATCCCGAGGTCTTGGGTTCAAGATGCAGGTCCGGAGGGTACTAAAAATGTGAAAAATTACATTAAATAAATAAAATGCTTCTTTTTCTTCTTTCTTCCTACCTGCTTGTCTACTCACCTTCATTCCAGTCTGCATATTTTCTTAAAACAAAAGATATACTTCGAATAGAAGAGGATATTTCCACATTACACGTTCCAAGGAGCTAATATCCAAAATATAACTGTCATAAAACTAAAAACCAAACAAGCATCCCATTTAAAAGACATATGAAAATATGTTCCTTATCTCATACTATCATGAAAATTCAAATCAAAATATTACCTCAACTTTGTGAGATTGACTAATTTCCAAAAGACTGGAAACAACCTGGATGTAGAGAGAAGGAAACCTTTATATATTGTAGTTGGGAATGCAAATTGGTTCAGCTGTCACTGAAAGCAGTGTGGAGAATTCTCAGAATTGTTAAAGACAAAAATTGCATACAATTCAGCTTCCAGATATTTATCTGAGGAATAAAAAAAACACACACTAATTTGAGGAGCTATATCTACCCTTCAGGTCATTGCAGCATTATATTGTTCAGTTTTCAAGAGTTGAAGACAAGCTATGTGCCTATTGTCAGATGAGTAGATGAAGAAGTGGTATTTATAGAATGGCATACTACTCAACCAAAATAATTTAAAACCTGCTATTGCATCAATATGAATGAAATCAGAGGTTATTATAATTACATGGAGTAAGGAAAATAAAATAAATTATTCTGTCATATGTGATACAGAAAAAATTAACAAATGAAAATAAAGTTTTGAAATTATATATATTCTGATAATATTCTTAGACATTTGTCACATTATTTATTGTCTTCTTCATGAGGATTTTTAGCATAAACTTCTTCCTAACCTTAATATGAAGATTATTAATATGACCATTTAAAAATTTTATAGACAATAAAAACTATGATTTGGTTTCTCCTTTTTTATGTTTTACATATGCTTACAATTTGTCAAATTTCTCTTTTCATTTTATAAGCAGTCTTAAGTTATTTTTACCACAAGTGGAGAAATAAAATATTACATGTCAACTGCATATTCGTGATCTCCTCTTAAGTGTCTCAAAAGCACCTAAAATCATAGGGTCATCCTTGACAAACTTTTTCTTGAACGCTCCCTTCCCAATTTATACCCCATTCAGGAGATTTCAATTCTTTTTTTTTTTTTCTTTTTTTCAAAAAAAGTTGCAGGCAGAAATAATGGAAGGTAGACAGGCAACAAAGAGAGGAGAAAGCAGCATTTTATTTAATTTATTATTTTGATATCGTTGTTCACATTGGTCATTTGTTCCTAACCTGGATGCAAACTTGGGTTCTTGAGATATATGTGGACTCTTCTCTGGAAGCGGCTGACCTAATAATTGCTACTCCATGAGATATCACCAGATTTTACTTCTTAAATATCTAAAATAAGCCCATTTTAATTATCTCCAGTTGTTAAGCTACCATCTTTTTAAAATCTGGCTTCATTTGCTCTGACACCAAAATAAACTGAATTTGAAAGTTCCTCAGATGCTTGTGGTATTAAGCATGCCTACAGAGAAGAGGTTATTTTCTAAATAAAAATATTAATTCTTCAGAGTAGTTTTTTTAACTGGAAGCATGAATGCATATAACCCTCAATTTTTTTATGGTAGCAGAAAATAGGACTGCCAATCATATAATAGTGCTTCATATTGAGTTATAACTTTTTTTTTCTATCTGGATCACTGCAATTATCCTCTGTCCTCTGATTATTATAATTGCATTTATTTTCCATCTCCAATCTATACTCATCATGCTTAAGGATAGTTAAAGTTTTTACTGTCAACCAATTTTTAGTGAAGATAAGATTTCCAAAAATGTTCAAATAGGCCTCCCTAAAATGACCAAGAAAGGTCACCCAAGATGTGTCATCATGGTATGTGGATTATTTTAAGTTGAGGACAATTGAGGAACTGCAGGTTACAAGAGAAAACTTTACCAAATAACTACCTAGAAGAATGAAGAATGGGGGAATTATCCATATTTATGGTAATACCCAGGAACAATCACTTTTTCTGAGGAAATTACATGGTATAACAAAAGTCTAATTACAAAGCATCCATTTTTTGTCATATGAGTCAATCTTCTTTCTCCATAAAATCCAGGTCCTTATCTCATTATTTAACTAAGAATAAAAACCTTGGCTTCTACTATTTACTCCAAAATTTACAGTATTGTATATTTTTCATATGCTTGTAACTAAATTTGTTCAGTTTCTCCAACTACATTGCTTAATACTAATTTGATTGCTAGACTAACCTACAAAGAACCCATAGAAAAATTTCCTTTCCACCCTTCATTACAAAATTTGCAATGAATTTTCAATTATCCTAGAAAAACAAAGCAACTTAATATTGACCAACAGATCCCACACGGTCTAACCTTTACTTCTTGCACTTCATTTTTCCTTGTTCTCTCAGTTTGCCACGTTGATTTTTTCAGTTTTCATATATACTAGAGACCTCTTCATATTTTAATTGTCTGCCTAGAAACTTCCCAATTGAGATCCGTTCTCACTAACAGAGAATCCTATTTTTTAATCCGCAATTCTTCATTTACCTCACTGAATTTTTGATTTAATATTACGAAGTTAAATTTTCATATATGATTTCATGTTAACATTTAATTCCACATTCTGACATTTGATATAGTGTATTTTTTTTTCATTTGAGTACTATCTCTTTCCCCAACTAATTGTTGGGGCTTAGAGAATCAGAGATAGTGACTATATTTTGCCCATCTTTGCATATCCAATTATCTACCCCAGTGTCTGAGTGTCTAATATATAGAAATAATAAGTTTGAATATATATATATCATATTATCATATATATATATAGGGAGAGAGAGAGTTAGAAGAGAGATAGATTTTGTAACTATGTGACTGTTCTTATATTTAATTTATGTGGCATATATATTATTGTTTTTCCCTGTCCTAGGATTTATGTGATGACTTATTTAAAGTAGAAAAGAGTGTTGTTTTATGGTTATTTCTAGAACCATACTGAAAGAACATGCAAAGATGGGAATGTCAAATATTTCTGCTGTCCAACAGAGTAGTTTCTAAATACACACACACACACACACACACACACACGCACACACACGCACAGACAGACACACACACAGAGAGCATGAACTGGTAGCCTAGAGGTTTAGTGCACTAAATGCAATTTACATACATCAAAAGGTCACCAGGAACAACCATGAGGAACAGCTAAATAAAGTGAAACAAAGTAATAATTCCTCCTTTCTCTTCCTGCCTGCCTCTTCATTCATTCCTGACATTCCTTAAAAAATTCCTTAAAATAATTGTGTGTGTGTATATATATTTATGTATATGTATTTATACACACAATTATATATATAAATATAATGCAGCTAGTGTGACTTAAGAGTTAAATTGTTGAATCCAATTTTATTTTATTTATTTTATTTAAAAATAGCATATATTTAAATAAATCCATATGACTAGAGGTCATTGTATTGAATAAAAAAGCTCTGCCCAAAACAATTTTTCTACCTACTAATGGGATTTTGCATTTAAAGTTTTTGTCACTGGATATTTTGTTCAAATTCTTGAGAAATGGGTGAGTTCTAGTGGTAGAGTATACAGGAGGTAGGAGAAAGTTCTGATACATTTGCTTTCATAGTGTTATACTGAAAGTTGCCTTAGTTAGAATGACTCTGAAGTTCCTGAGTTGTCATGCCTATATTTAGTAACTTTGAGTAGTTGATGATAAATCACACTATAAAATGCATCTTATATTAGATGTTCTTGAACACATCTTACAGCAAAGCATTCAGAAAATTGTGCTATAATCTTATAATATATAAATCTAAGAATTTATATAAAAAGAAAAATTTAACATTTATATATTTTTTATTTTTATAAATAGAGTATGTTTATCATAAAGATATTTTAGAAGTAAAAAGGAAAAATCCTGCATTCTAAAAATAACCTCATACATTCCAAGGTTGTTGAAATTGTGATTCTGAAATGGGACCTACTCTTTCCAATGTACTAAGGAATATTGTAATTATTTCGAAGTTATTCCTGGCAGTTAAGTCCCAAATACAAATTTCAGAATTATAATATTAAAAAATATTGTTTGGAGTACATTTAGATATTTAACTTGTTAAGGCTTTTCAGGATAAACCAAGCAGGCACTCTTTTGGAAGTATTTTAGGCAGGTTTATCATATGTGGGCTCAGCAGGGGTCCTTTCCCCACAAAGGCTGAGCAGGCACTTCAGGTTAGAGCACACATATAGGCTAGAGCAAATGCAGGAAGAGAGGGATGTAAATTAGGGGAGGAGGTTTCCAGCATGGAAAGTTCTTTATCTGCTGGCAGCAATCCAGCAAGCTCGGTCACGGGGTGTTTTTATGACTTTGCTTCATGGCTGCTGGAAGCAGTAAGCAGGCCTTTTCCCCCCACAAACTGACTATATTAAACAATTCGTGAAATGATCAGCATCTGAACTAACAAATAGAAAGGCTCTGCAAGGGGTTGTACACAATGGAAGGTATTTACAGTCAGAAAGGAAAGGGGGAAAAAATTGTTAAAAAAAATAAGAGAAAATTTATTTCAGTCAAAGCCACTTTCCTTTAGATAAGGAGAGTGTGTTCTTTTACAGATGACCTCATTCTAGACTGATTAGTTAAAAATTCCACTGTTGGTAGAGCAAAAAGCTAGAATTAAGTTAGGTATTAAGTCTTGGTGGAACTGATTGGGACAGAACATGGGCTACAAATGGAATAATACTATAGTGATAAACACCAGAACTGGTGTCAGCGCTGTTGTAACTGACAATCTGTCATCAGATAAAATACTTGCATAGTATCTGATAAATACAACAGGAGGTAATCTATAGGAGACAATAAACCACAGAGACAACCAAAAACAAGTAGTTTCTTCCTCTTTTAAAATTTAGCAAAGTAATTACATGAGATAGTAAGCAAATAGTTCCTGATAATTAGCATATATAAGACTAGGGCCTATCAGATGAGGACCCTCCTCTCCCCTTTCTTCCTTTTGAAAGAAGGCATACATTACATATTACTAGTATTCTTTTAATTATTAAGAATTTTATTGCTTTCCAACACACTGTGTCCTGAAATTATTCTTGAAACCTTCTCAAGATTATAGCTTACAGATTCACAGAAAAATTGGGAATGCCAACTGATAAAATGGACCAGAAACAGGACTGGAGAGGTGAGGAACCTCTCCTGGGGCAGAAGTTTCATGATTGGGCTATAGTCAGTCAAGAGCAAAACCAGGTTGGGTGAACTTGTGGGGGCAAAAGGCATGCTCACCGATTCCAGAAGCCATGAAGACAGCCAAAAAAATATCCTGTAACCTGAGTTTGCTGGAATGTTGCCAGCAGACAAAGAACTTCAGGGGCTTGAAACCTCCTCTCCTAATTTACATCCCTCTTTTCCAGCATTTGCTTTAGCCCATGTAAGTGTGTTCTAACCAGAAGCCTGTGCTCAACTCTTTGAGGAAGAATCCCAACTGACACCACACATGTAATAAACCTGCCTAAAATATTTCCAAAAGAGTGCCCGCTTGTTTTTTCCTGAAGAGCCATAACAATCCAATGACCCTGGAGCCAATACTTGGCATCCCACCCAGTTCCTCTACCAGCCCCTGTTACAACTAGATCTAAGTACCTCTGAACCTCTACCATGTCAAGGCCAGACACATTTCCATTTCAGACTGCTTTTTTTCTGCTATTTCACCAGGGCATGCTATACGTCTTAATAATAATTATATCAAAAATAAACAGATATGAGTCCACAAAGTAGTTATCTTTTTAATTCTTCTCTTATTCATCTTGTGATTTCCCCAAGACTTACAGTGAGATCACAATTACAGTATTATAGCAGTATTT
Source organism: Solenodon paradoxus (assembly GCA_004363575.1). Taxonomy (NCBI): domain Eukaryota; kingdom Metazoa; phylum Chordata; class Mammalia; order Eulipotyphla; family Solenodontidae; genus Solenodon; species Solenodon paradoxus. Next base: position 76,311 of record RJWH01005072.1, on the reverse strand, counting down.
CTCTGTTTCACTTTTCTTTTTTGCTGCGTTTGCATGTGTGTTTGCTTTATAATGGATGCCCTCCAGAAGAGTTGATGGGATTTTCAGGACCTTTCTCAGAAGGATGCTCTTTTTTTAAAAAAGAGAAGGTACAGACAGGAGAGAAGGCAAGCCAAGACAGCAGAAGGAAGAAGGAATAGAAAAGAAAGAAGCCTTATTTCATTTCACTTAGTTGTTCATCTTGGCTGTTCCTGCCAGCCCAGGACACTGCCCAGGACCTTGGAACGTATGTGGACTGCCCAACAGCCAATCCACCAGGGAGCAACTACATTCTCTCTTGTCTGACTCTCAATTTTGGCTTACTGTAGTGACATAGTCAATTACTTCTTTATTTCTGAGAAATAATGGCCTATAATCCAATAATAATCATATGAGATTCAGTCAATTGTCCCGCACAATCATTTTATTATGAGTTTGCAAAATTGCTAATTGGGTCTTTTGTTTCTTGTGCCTATTCCCATGACAGTAATTATCACATTTCTTTCTCATTGTCAAATGAGTGAAAATGAAAGATAATATAATGCAACAATTAAGAACATGGATTCTGAAACCTATTTAGTTTTATTACCAGTTCTGATACTAATAACTAAGAAAAATTTCTTGACTTCTCTATGCCATCATATCCTCATTTATAAAACATGAATTTTGAGCATAAGCTCTGCCTCAAATAAATGTTATTAAGTTTTAAAAGTTATAGGATATAATGTATGTAGGTCACTTAAAATGTGGCAGATAGTCAATGCTATATTAATTTATTACATTATTATTATTATTGCTCTTGTAATTATTGCAAGTTATGTAATATGTCTGCAAATTTTCATCTTCTATAAAATGGAATAATTGTACTCATAGAACTGTTAAAAGGATTGTACTATCTAATAGAATAAAGAAGAGGTGAATTTCTTATAATATGTTAACAGATAAACACACACCAGGCTTATGACCTTCCAAAGTATGTTCTTCTAGACATTAGAGGGACAGTAATGCTTTAATTGATAAGGGAAATGGCAAATATTTATAATAAAGACAAAAGTTTCTCCTCTACGTCCAAGGTTACTATTATTTTCAACTCAAAATGATCTTCTTTCTAGAGTGGGCACCTACAGAAGACCAATTCTAGGAGTCTTGGAATGACCTGTTTTAAGCAGCATCAATAACATAGAAGCAAAAATTAAGTAGGAAATTTCAGCACTAAATACTATACAAGCAAGTTGTAGAGAGATTAAAATTTCAACATCTATTTATTTATTTTTTGGAGATGTTCATCATTATTATTTCATATATGAAAGCATACATTTTCTCTCAAGGTGGCGATGCGGGGGGTCACAAATACAGAAAAACTCAGCATCAAAAAGTATTATTAATTTTTAAAAATCCATAGGTGAGCTTAATGAAATAAAATACAATCCATCCATATAAGAAATGAATAGCCTAAGTAATTAGAGGGAAGTAAATCTGTATGATTCATTTTAAATGATTCACTCTAGATGTAAGAATTTATTTTTGGATTCTCCATTACAATGGTCACAACATATACTTTTATACCAGTATGACACTGCATTGATCATTGTTGTTTTGTATTAGGTTGTGAATATAATTTCGGGTTCTCCAATTTTATTGTTTTCCAGACAGCGTTGTATATTATGGGTCCCTTCAGTCTCCATATAAATTAATCCTAACTTATCAATTTCTAAGGTTGAGGCAACTTCAATTCCTATAGGTATGCATCAACTTTATTGATTGATTTGAGAGGATTACCTTCTTAATAATATTAAGTCTTCTGATAATGGCTTTCAGAAACCTTTACAGTTTCTTAGATTTCAAATTTATTTAAGCAAAATTTTTAGTTTTCATGATACAAATTTTGCATTTCTGTTAAATTCATTTTTTAAGTATTTATTGGTATTTTCAATATAGCAAAGTACAAGAAATATATTTGATAATTTAGATAACCAAAAGTCAGATGACTAAAATATACTCCTCATATATTTGGTCTTTGTCTAAGGTTCCTGGTTTGCAATTTTCCAAGTCCTTGTACCTTCCTGAGAGATAACAATGGGAGCATCTATTGTTACTTTGGACTCTTGTCCGTAGTTTCTGAAATGCTTCAGAGTTCTTAAGGCCAAATAAGTGTATTTTATTCATACTAAGCCCCTTTCCACCACAATTCAGTATATTATTGAGATGAATTTTAGACTTCATGGAAAAGTGGAGGCTAGTTGACAGTGAAACCAGCCGGGGGATTAGAAGGTCGAAACTTTTTATTCCACCTCCCTGGCCTCCTGGAAGAAGAGAGGGTCTAGAGGTTGAATCAATCAGCAATGACCAAGCCAATAATTTAGTCAATCATGCCTATGTAATAAAGCCTCCAAAAACCCCCAAAAACAAAAAAATCAAAAGGATTGTGTTCAGGTAGCTTTTAGGGTTAGTGGACATGTGAAGATATGAGGAGAATGGCATATAAGAGGGCCCATGAAAGCTCCCAATGCCTCCCTTATAATCTGCTCTATGCATCTCTTCCATCTGGTGTTTTCTGAGTCATATACGTTTATAATAAATGGGTAATCTAGTAAGGAAAATGCTTTTCTGAGTTATGTCAGTTGTCCTAGGAAATTAATTAAAACCAAAAGCAGGATTCATTAGAACCTCTTATCTATAGCCAGCAGGTCAGAAGCACCTCTCTTATCATTGAAAAAATGTAAATCAAAACAACAATGAGACCTCATTCTTTTTGCTTTGATATATTTTTCATTTGTCCTTCACTTTCAACCTATGTTTGTCTTTGTACCTGATATAAGTTTATTGTATGCGTAGTATTAATGGAGCCTGTTTTTTTGATCCATCTGGTAACTCTGTCTTTTGATTTTTAGTTCAATTCATTCACATTTATGGTAATAATTCATAAGTAGGACTTTCTTGCTGTCATCTGAGCTTTTTCTTTTTGTTCTCCCTTGTTTTGTTTTTTTTTTTTTTTCTCATTTGCTTGTTGCTTTTCTTCTGGATGGTATTTGATGTCTATTCTCTCTGTTTCATCTTCTTTCCAGTTACATATCACTTGAGGATTGGTTTTATTGGCTACCATTTAATTGTCCATATATTTACAAGTCTCTAATAGTTTTTCATGAGCTCATGCTGTGTCATACTTACATGTCCATACATTTTCTCTGTTTTTCTTTCTTCTTTTTTAAAACTCCTGCTGTCCCCGTATTTCTGATTTTATTTTACTTTCAATCACCATTCTTTGGGTTTGGTGAATCTGTTTTCACTTTGTGCCATTTTTTTAAAGAAAGTCTTAGTGATGGAAAAAATTCTTGAACATTTTCAGTCTTCGAAGACCTTTATTTCTCCATCATATTGCAATAATAATATTTCAAGGTTGAATATTATTGGCTTGCAGTTTTTGTCTTTTAGTATTTTGAATATGTCATTCCACTCTCTCCTGGTCTGTAGTGTTTCTATTGAGAAATCTGATGATAGCCAGATGGGTGAATCTTTTGGATTATGTTTCTTTTCCGTAACATCTTTGTTTCTTCATCCTTGGCTATTTCCAGTTTTTCTGTATTTATTTAAGTAGGAGTGTTTGCATTTAGAAATTCGTGTGTTGTAAAAACTTCTTAGACTCCATGAATACCTTTTGCAACATATTGGATGTTCTCTGATATTACATCTTTGAATAAGTTTTTTTCTCTTTTCTCACTCACTTCTTTTATGGTATGCAAGTTATTTTTATGATTGTTCTCATGGTATTTGATAACTCTCGCAGAGTTTCTTCTATCTCTTCCATGAGGATCACCTCTGTGTTCTTGTCTTCGGTTTTAGAGATGCATTCCTCTGTGAAACTGAGTCTCTTTATTGTGTTTTCTATATGCGCCTTCAATTTGTTGAGTGCTATTTTCATATGTAGTAGTTCTTGGCATATTTTATTGTCTCAAACTCTTTGGTGAAGTAATCATTTTCATCTATTCTTTTTTGAGACATTGGATTTATCTTTGAATAGTTAATTCTGCCTCCTTCAGATGATTCATTTTTTATACTATCACTGTGAATTACTTATCTGTTAGGTTGATTGTCATTAGATTCCTTTCCTGGTTATCTCCTGGTATATGCCTATCTTTAAACCATTTGTGTTTTGTTTTCCGGAAACTTGTTTTGGGGCATAATTTCTTCTCTCTCCTGTGTTTGACACTGTGGATTTTTTTTTCTCTTTTCTTTACTTCCAGGTGGTAACTGTGATGGGTCACTGTGGTGTGTGGCAGTTGTGAGCATTGGAATCTCTCCTGCTGCAGTAGAAGAGGTGGTGGAAGGGAGGTTAATTCTGGATTTTGAAGAAGGGTATGGGGTGTGTCAAGCACTAGTACACTCTAGTTGCAGGGACAGAGTATTCTGGCCCTTTCAGGTTTTTACTGGTAGGGGACAATGTTTATCATTCACTTACACACTCTCTAGATAAACACACAGAGGCTATAGGCAGTTTCTTGTCTCGTTCGTGGTTGGTGCAGAGTGTCTTCCTCACCAGTGCTCTCCAGGGTAATGGAGAGAGGATACAGGTAGCTTCAGTGCATTTTCTAGAAATGGGATAGAGATTGCACAAAACTTCTTGGTGTTGGTGATGGGTGCAGGGTATTGTCACTCATGGTAACTGTCCTGGAGCAAATGGGAGCTGAATTAGGAACAGAGTGTGGGTGGATAAAGAAAAGGAAATTTATTTCTTTGCCAAATAAAGAAGGACACAACACCTCATGGCTGAAAGATTGCAGATCTCCCTAGGGCAAGTTGTCACTTATTTTTATAGGGGTATCATAGCCTTGTTTTTCACATTCTTGAGGTCTGGTTCCTTTCCAGGTGATGACCACAAGTTAATTTTTATCTCGACAGCATGCCAGCACAGTCTTATTTACCATTTCTCAACTTCTTTAACATTCTCCTGGCACCACCATTTTCATTGTTTCTGTTGTTGGAGTGAACTAAGGTTAGAGATTACGTTAATTACAAAAGAGGCAGGTGGTAAGCATTAGGTTCTGATTGCTAATATCTATAGTTAATTATCAGCTCTGCAACTTTTACATTTTACATATGTCATCCTATTGTCCCCATATCACTGTGACTGAGACCACAGGAAGCCTCAGTGAAATATTTGGTGTAGGGACATAGGCTTTCAGACATTTTCTTGTTGTTGGTGTTAAGGGAAGGCTTTTCACTCAACACAACTCTTGGATTGCAGGGAAAGTGTTACTAGCATGAATGGTTCTTTTCTTTGGCGTGAGAAATAATTCAAATGCTAGACAAAGGAATCAAAGCCCAAAAAGAATTTAATAGGCAACAAGAAAGTACATTCAAGAGGGGTATGAACAGGTACCTTTAATTACTCTGAAAGGTAGAGTTCATATCTCTTTTTCCTATCCTCAGGGTGGGAAGGTTGGGGGAGAGAGAGACCCATCTTGCAAATTGTTTCAAGACTCCCCACTGCATAGTTTAACTACCAGCAGTTTCAAATTAACCCTTTTCATATTTCAGTGTCCCCATCCTCACTTTGTGGCCCCCTATGATGACTCTTATTTGCATAGTTCTTTTGTAAGATGTGGGCATCATCATCTGGTCTCCTTATTTCCCTTGCCTGGTCCTAATTCATGTCTACCTAACTGCCTGTCCTAAAAACCAAGACCATAGGTAGTCTAAAAGTGTTCTAAACCACAGAGAATGAGACCACATGTGGCTTCATGTTGGTGGTGGTTTGGGCAGTGTTTTCACCCAATACATCTTTCCAGTCTTGGAAAGAGAGGTTGCAGGCAGCCTCCTGTGCTTTGTGGAGCAGGGAGAGTGACCACAGGCCAAATTCTATCTGTGGTGGTGGAGCAGGGTTTCACTCTCACTGCAGCTCTCCAGGCAGAGAGACTTCATTATTCTTTGTTCCTTTTTTTCTCTTTACTTTATTGGTTTACAAAATCTGAATCCATTTAGCTATTAAATTCCAGTAATTTAAGTAATTGTTTCCAACAAAACCCTGGGGCATCAATCAATTTATTCACTATTTCAATTTAATTCAGACTCCGCTGCAAAGGTAGTTTTTGAGGGCAGTGTTAAAAGTTGGTTCTAATACCATAAATACTTTTTTATTTTTGTCCTTTTCTGGTTCTCTCTGGTAAACTGGAGCTAAACCTGTAGCAGGTGGCACACAGTTTAGACTTTATCTTCAGTGAATGCACCAATCTCCTCCCTTTTCCTTTTACTACATACAACCCTCAATGCTTTTGAGAGTAACTTTAGGATTGAACTTCCCCATACTCTGATGCAAATGATATCAATTTCTTTGAGAAAAACTTTAAAGTTCTTCTTTTTATAATCTATCTTCTCGACTTGGCAAATTCTCTGAAACTTGTCTCTGAACCTGAGGGTGGGCAGCAGTGCACTTTCCTCTGAATCACATTCCTGCTTTTGTAGATATTCATCAGAGAGAATTGACTTTTGTCTATTCTCAGCTTGGTTTGCCTTGAGAAGAACATCTACTTTATGAATGAGCTAAGAAAGGGCATTTGATCTGAATATTTTTAATTTACTTGCAGCTGCATTAACCAAAATCTTACCTTCTGTAACCAGTAGCCAGAGAGTAGGATGAGAAATGCTGATGTTCTGTCCTTCTTGGGAAGATACTGTAGGAGAAAAATCGGCTGCCATTTTCCCACCGCCATTTTCCTCTGCCATGCCGCTATTTCCTGCCCCCAAGAAAATCTTCTCAATGTGGAAAGGGAAGGAAGGACTTGCCTGGTATTCTAGTAGCCATGACAATCGCAGAGCTAATAGACACAAACTTCTCTAATTATTTGCAGGCAGATCTTATGTATATTCTGTCTATGTGGAGAATTTACAACTAACTTAATTCATGCTTGCCACTCCCACCTTAAATTTGCACACTTTTGTCTCTTGAAATGCACAAATAGCTGATAAGTTACAAACTTCCCTAATTATTTTCAATCAAAATATTATGTATATTCTGGGGGATTTACAATTAACTTGGGTTCCTGCTTATCACTCCCACTTTAATTTGCACCTTTTTATCTCCCTAAACCTATAACAATGTGCCTCCATTTTCCTTCCTGGTTCACTTTTGGAGAGAACTCTAGCTGGACCCATGTGTGTAATAAATCTGCCTATAATACTTCCAAAAGAGCACACACTTGCCTTTTGTCGGCTCGGAGAACTGTAACAATATCACAAATGTCCAATTGGTAGTTGGCAGAGAGAACATGTCCTTTGCGTAGATGTATTAATCATGTGTAGATTTCTTGTCACTCTCAGTTGGGAGGTAGTATGTTATGGTTGAAATTGATGAGGGATAGGAGAGAAAGGACTGTGTGGAAAACCTACAATCCTTCCCTAGCAACTTGAACTATGGACACGCCTCCTTGTTATAACCTACCCTAGAACTTGACTCATGCTAGAGTTGTGACCCCTGGGTACTCCCAAAGGGAGGTCTCTTCCTCCCATATATGAGACTCCATTTTAACAACTCACTCTTTTGCTCCTATGACCCCAAGCTTCATGTCACTGCTCTTTAGTTGTTTTCTAATAAACTTGCCATGTGGTGCTTTCCAGGGCAAACTGCCCTCATCAGTGCCAGGTACCCTCATCAAAATAACAAGACGTTTACTGTTGCTACTGTGCTTTAATAGTTTTTCTTTTTCTTTTTTAACATTTATTTGTTAGTGGTCTGTCTTTAAGATCATTCCCCAAGACTGAATTTTTACTGGTTTTACTGGAGAGCAGGTCCATGCTGCTAATAGCGAAAACTTAACTTAGTTTTATATTGTTAATTGTGGCAACATAAAAATAACATAAAAGTTGCTATTAATGTTGTGCAACCATTACCACTATCCATTTTTCATCCCAATAGAAATTACATATATATACAAGCTATATATATATATATATATATATATATATATATATATATATATAAAATAATAGATCTCTACCACCCCTTCTCTTAACCACTAGTGGCTTTTGTTCTATTTTCTGTCTCTGTGAATTTACCTGTTTTAGGTAAAATGTGTGGCTAAATTTAATCATAGAAAAGTCAGTAGCCCCCTTGGTGGCATGGTTCTACATATGACTTTATTTCTGAAAAACTTAATATAGAGGCAATTTCTTCAACTTTTCCAATAAGCCTGTAAAGTCATTTACCTTAATAAATCGTTTTCTGCTTAAACTGGGTAAATTTGATTTTATTATCTGTAGCTGAATTTTCACCAATGTATCTTGAGGTAATTAGAGCTTATTTCTATGTATTAATCTAAATAACTTCATTCATGTCTTAATCCAACACTGACATACTTAAAACAGGGTCTATTATAACTATGTACATTTTTAAATTGTAACAAAAGTAGTTTACCACGATTTTTATGTATTTATGTATTTTGATCTTGACAGAAAAGGGACTGGAGCAGAAGATGCTTTTGTTGTTGTTGCTAATTAATTATTATAGTAATTCTACACATTAAAATAATTTCCTATGTATAGGTTCCCCATTTCTTATATATATTTCAGCACAACATGCCTTCCACCAAATCAGCAATGTTCTTCCCCACTGTCCAGTGGGATCAATAACATTTGCCCCTACCCATACCATTTCCTTCTAGTAACCTCAGTTCTGCCGGAAATCTTTCAGGGTTGGTTATGTTTCCTCTGTTCCTTTGCTTTGTCTATTCACATTCCATCTATTAGTGAGGTCATCTGGCAGATTGTATAAGTGAGGTCATCTTTTGACTTGTTTCACTTAGCATAATACCCTCGAGTTCCATCCATCCATGTCGATTCAAATGACAGGGTGTCATCCCTTCTTAGGGCTGTGTAGTATTTCATTGTATATATGACCGCATCTTCTTAATCCATTCATCTGATGTTGAGCACTTAGATAGTTTCCAGTTCCTAGTTATTGTGAAGAGGGCTACAGTAAACATGGGGATGCATACATCCTTGTGGATGGGTGCTTTTTTATCTTTTGAGTAGAAGACCAGAAGTGGAATGATGGAATCATATGGGATTGCCATCTTCAATTTTTGGGTGAATCTCCAAACTGTTTTCTATAGGGATTGCACCAATTCGCCCACCAACCAGCAGTGCAAAAGTGTTCCCTTTTCTCCAAATCCTCACCAGTATTTGTTGTTTACAGACTTTTGAATAATAACCAATCTTTCAGGTATAAGGTGATAACTCACTGTTTTAATTTGCATTTCCATGATAGCCAGTGAGTAGGAACATAATTTCATGTGCCTGTTGGCCATCTGTATATCCTCTTCAGAAAAGTGCCTCTCCAATTCCTCCTCCCACTTTTTGATTGGATTGCCTGTTCTTCTGTTGTTGAATTATAGGAGTTCTTTGTATATTTTAGATATTAAGCCTTTGTCAGAAATATTGAATGCAAATATCTTCTCCCAGTTTGTAAGTTTCCTTTTGGTCTTGGTGATGTTTTCTTTCCTTGTGAAGAGGCTCCTTAGTTTGATGTAGTCACTGTTGTTTATTTTTCTTTTTCTCTTTATGGTGGAGTTGAGGCTCCAAACACTTCTCTATGACTGATGTCATGGAAAGTTTTTTCTATGTTGTCTTATAAGAACTTTATGGATTCTGATCTTATGCCAAAGTCTAATCCATTTTGAATTAATTTTTGAGAATGGTGTTAGAGAATGGTCTAGCTTCATTCTTTTGCATGTGACTTCCCAGTCTTTCCAACAAAGTTTGTTGAAGAGTTTTTCCTTTTTCCATTGTATGCTTTTGGCTCCTTTGTCATAGATTAGCTGCCTGTATATGAGTGGGTTAGTTTCTGGTGATTCAGATCTATCCCACTCATCTGTGACTCTGTTATTATTCCAGTACCATAGCGTTTTGATCACTATTGCTTTGTAATATAGTTCAATGTCTGGGGATTGCATTAAATATATATAGTGCTTTGGGTAAGATGGCCTTTTAATGATACTGATTCTTCCTAGCCATAAGCAGGGGATATCTTTCCATTTCTTTGTGTCCTCCTCAATTTCTTTTAAGAAGTACTTCTGGTTTTCACTGTATAGATATTCTACTTTGTTAGGTTTATATGCCCAGATATTTCATTTATTTAACTTCTATATTAAATTGTATTATTTTTGTGATTTCATTTTCTTCTAGCATGTTATTTGAGTATAGAAATACAACAGATTTTTGTGAATTAATTTTGTAACCTGCCACTTTACTGTATTCATTAATGACTTCTAGAAGGTTTTTGATAGTTTTTATGACTGTCAATATACATAATCATGTCATCTGAAAATGATGAGAGTTTTGCTTCCTACTTTCCAATTTTGATTCCTTTCATTTCCTTTTCTTGCTTAATTTCTCTGGTTAAGACCTCCAGTACACTGTTAAATAGCAGTGGTGAGAGTGGACAACTTTGCCTTGTTTCTGATCTAAGAGAAAATGCTTTCAATTTTTCACCAATGACTATGATATTGGCTGTGAATTTTTCATGTATAGCCTTTATTATGTAGATGTATGAACCCTCTATTCCCATTTTATGTGGGGGGGTATCATAAACAGTTGTTGGATCTTGTCAAAAGCTTTCTCTGCATCTATTGATATGATCATGTATTCTTTCGCTTTGTTCTTGTTGATATGGCGTATGACATTAATAGATTAATGTATGCTGAACCATTCTTACATTCCTGGGATGAAACCCATTTGGTCATGATGGATAATCTTTGTGATGCATTGTCAAATTCAGTTTGCTAATATTTTGTTGAGTATTTTTGTATCAGTGTTTATTAGAGATATTGGTCTGTAATTTTCTTTCTGGATAATATCTGTCAGCTTCTGGTATCAGTTTAATATTAGCCTCAAAAAGTATTTGGGAGAGCTCCCTGTTCTTCATTATTTTGGAAGAGTTTGTGAGAGTAGGTGTTAAATCTTCTCTGAAGTTTTGGCAGAACTCATTGGAGAAACCATATAGACCTGGGCTATTACTTGGGGGCAGGGCCTAGACTACTTCTTCAATTTCTTTGCTTGTGATTGTTCTGTTCAGGTTTTCAATTCTTCCGGATTCAGTCTTGGTAGACTATATTTTTCTAGAAAGCTGTCCATATCCTCAAGGTTGTCCATTTTGGTGACATAGAGCTATTCATAGTAGTCTGTTATGACACTGAGAATTTCTGTGGTATCTGTTGTAACTTCTCCCCTTTCATCTATGATTTTAATTAACAGAGTTTTCTCCTTTTTTTGTTTTGAATCTTGTCAATGGCATGTAAATTTTATGTTTTCAAAGACCCAACTTTTGTTTTCATTGATTTTCTGGATTTTCTTTTTTTCTATTTTATTTATTTCTGCTTGAATTTTGAATATTTCTATTCTGCTGATTTTTGGTTTTAATAGTTATTTATCTAGCTTTTCTTAAATGTAGAAATAAGTTGTTTATTTGTGATTTTTCTTGTTTCTTGAGATAGGCCTAGATTGTGATGAACTTTCCCCTTTGTACTGCTTTTGCTGAATCCCATAGATTCTGGTAGCTTATGCCCTCAATCTCATTTGTCTCAAAGTATTTTTTTAAGTTCCTCTTTGATTTACTCTTTTACCCAAGAGTCCTTTAGGAGCATATTGTTAAGTTTCCAATAAGTTTGGGGACTTTCAGCTTTCTTTTGTGGTTGATTTTCAGTTTTAGGCCATTGTGGTCAGTGAAGATGCTTGGTATGACTTAAATCTTTGTAAATTTGTTGAGAGATGTTTTGTGTCCCAGCATATGATCTATTCTTGAGAATGTTCCATGCACACTTGAGAAGGAAATGAAATCCATAGTTGTTGGGTGAAGTGACAGTATATGTCTATTAGACCTATCTATTCCACATTTAAAGTGACTGTTTCCCTGTTAATTTTTTGCCTGGTTATATGTCCATTGTTGTAAGTGGGATGTTGAAGTTACCCGTTATTATTGTGTTGCTGTCAGTGTCTCTCATCTGGTCTAACAATACTTGCTTGATATATTTGGATGTTCCTTCATTTGGTGCATATATATTAATAAGCATTATGTCTTCAGCTGGACTGGTCATTTAATCATATAGCATCCATTTCTGTCTTTTGTTGTTCTTTTAAGATGGAAGTCTGTTTTATCTGATATGAATATAGTTCCTGCTCTTTTCTGGTTGCCATTTAACTTTTGTATTGTCTTCCAGTCACTGACTTTGAGCCTTTGTTTAGCTTTTGGAAGAAGGTGGGTTTCCTGAATGAAGCAGAAGGTTGGGTTATACTTTTTAATCCATTCAGCCAGTCTGTGTTGTTTCACTGGTGAGTTCATTCCATTAACTTTTAGGGTGATTATTGATACATAGTTTCTTAGTGTCATTTTATAGTTTGTCTTTTGTATGTTGCTCCAGATGATGCCTTTATTCTCTTTCTCTTCTTAGGTCAGATGGGTGCATTATGTTTTGATCTGATTTTGCCTCTGGTTTTCTTTTTTGCTTTTTCCCTGTGGATGCATTTTGAAGTTACCCTGAAGTTAGCATTCATAGTTCTATGTTTACTTCCTAATTTTATTTGGAATTATATTATCTTCCACTCATTCTAACTATCCACATTTTTTCTCTTCTCTTCCTCCCCACTTTTAGTATTCTCTATCATACTGTTTTTCTGTGTGATTTCTTTATGCTTTATGGAACATTCTTTAATATTCTTCGCAAAGCTAGTTTTGTGTTGATGAATTCCTTTAACTTTTGTTTTTCAGAAAAGCTTTTTATCATTCCTTCAGTTCTGAGTGATAATCTTGAAGGATATATTACTCTAGTTTGAAAATCCTTTTCTTTAAGCACTTTGAATATATTATGTCATTCCCTTTTGGCCTGTAGGGTTTCACTTGAGAAATCTGCTGACCTTCTTAGGGGGCCTCCGCTGTGTGTGACACATTTTTCTTTGGCTGTTTTAAGGATTCTTTCTTTATCTTGTATTTTTGACATTTTGATGACAATGTGACTAGGTGTATTTCTGTTTAGGATTCTTTTATTAGGAACTCTTTGAGCTTCCTGAATCTGGAGGCTTTCTTTATTCTTCAAATTGGGAAGTTCTCATCTATTATTTCTTCTAATATATTATTTCTCATCTATTATTTCTGCCTCCTTTTCTCTCTTCTTCTGGGACCGCTATGATAGAAATGTTCCTTTTAATGTTATCCCAGAGGTCTGGGATACTGTCTTCAATTCTTTGAATTTATTTATCTCTTTTCTAGTTTGCTTGATTGAGTTCTTCTGTCCTATCTTCCAGATAACTGATTCTAATGGAAGCTTCATCCATTCTACTGTTGAGTCCCTCTTTTGAGTTCTTTAATTCAGATATCATGTCTCTTACCTGCTTGATATCTTGTTTTAATTCTTCCCTTTGCTTCCTGACATTCTTGTTTACTTCTACTGATTTCTGAATTCCCATGAGTAATTCCATGTTAATCACTGTTACCCTATATTCTTCTTCAGGTTATTTATATACGTCTTCTGTATTGAGATTTCCCCCTGGGTTTTTTATTGGATCCATCATATCATATATTTATCTGTGCCTTTACTCTATTTGGCATTATGTATACATTTCTGAGGATTTGGTGTCCTTGGTGTTGCATAGGCTTGACTTGTGCAGGATTGGCAATCGGGATCCAGGTTTGCCTCTACCCACAAGGTGGCACTAGCGGATAGCGATTTGATCCCCTATGGGACTGCCTTCTCACTGTATTCCTGGGGATGGTGTATCCAATTGGCAAGATATCAGTGGGAGGGATATGCAGTGGTCGGTATATTCATTAGGTGGACCCCAGGCTCTGTTGTGAAATGGTTGTGGGAGGGGTTTGAGCTGGGAATTTTTTTGGCTGATTTCCACTTATGCAGCATCGAGCACAATTTCACCACCTGGGCTCCAACTCAGCTCCTGCTGCCTTGGATCTCCTTTCACCCTATCCCAAATCAGCATTCCCAGGCTCTGCCTCTCAGCCTCGCTGGGCTTGTTCCTTGCTGCTTCTGCAGCTGGCTCCAAAATCCCTAGCTTCTGCCCCTGCAGGTCTGGAGACTCCCAAGCTCCATCCCAAATTCCATTTTTGACTTAGCTGAAAGCCCTGCAGGATGCCGTTACTCACCGTTAATCATCAGCTGTTCTGTCTCCAGCTGAAATGCCAGTTGTTTCTTGGTGTTTGTCTCAGGAAAACAGTTTTTTTCAGTGTCTATGGGAAGCTACCTGAAAATGCTTCCTACTGAGTCGCCATTCAGAATTGATCTCCCCTATAACCATATACTTTTGAATATATACAATGTCAACTAGCAAAGAAACCTTAACAAAATTATTCTGTTTCCTAAAATCACAAATCTCGAGGGAATGATCCTGTCTGAAATCAAAAGAAAATATTTGTAATTAATTTCCTTATATCTTATTTTTCTGTGTATATCTTTAATAACTTTATTCTTAAATTCAATTGGTTGAGGCAAATTTAAACTCAATCTGAACTGTTATTTTCTTACTTATAACACTCTAAATCCAAGCAAAGACTGATTATGCTACATCGTATCTTGTCAACAATCAGAGGGACAGATTCTTCACATGCCAACTAATCCAGCGGTAACGATCATTTTGAAAAGTAGAAATTACTTTTACATAAACAATAAAAGAACATAAAAAGATTATTTGATAGAAGTACTTATCATTCAGGTCTCCCCTACCAGGGATCCTTCAAATACTGAGATTTGATTGGTCAAGTCTTAGACAAAAGATCATAATTTTGCAAGTTGGTAGATAAAAAATGGCCAGAATAATTAACACAGTTTTAATTGGAAAACATATAATAGTATTATTGTTGCAAATATACCATTCCATGATAGATGTAATAATTCTATCTTCTCTTGTTTTAGAATCAAGTAATTGAATTAATTCATTTTCCTTGGACAATTTTTTTAATTAATCAAGCTGTATTTTTGAGCAGTTTTAAATTCACAGAAAAAGTGAGTGATAAAGAGAATTTCTATTTTCCCCTTGAGCCTATGTACAATTTACCTCACCATAAATATTTTATATCAGAGAGTGTATTTGTTACTACCAATTGGACTTATATTGATACATCATTCTCAGTCAACGTTCATAGTTTATATTATTGTTCAGGTTTGGTGTTATGCAGTTAATGAGTTTTGATAAAGGTACAATGACACATACCCATCATTATATTATCAAATAGAATATGATAAAAATCCTACCCTAAATTTCTTTATGTTCTGCCTCATCATTGTTGCATTTACTAATCCATGGTGACAACATATCTTTTTTAACTCTCTCTAGTTTACCTTTTCCATAATATTAGCTAATTGGAAACATACAGTATGTAATTTTTTCAGAATAGCTTATTTTACTTAGTAATATACATTTAAAATCCCTCTATGACTTTTCAGTGTTTGATAACTCTTAGTTTTTCTAGCATTGAATGACAATCATTTTGTGGTTATATAGTAATTTGTTGATTCACTCATCTACTAATGGATATCATGGATGCATCTGAAATTTGGTATATGAATAAAGTTGCATAAATACATTCATTTGCATGTATTTGTGTGGACATTTATTTTCAATTAATTTGGCTAAATATCCAGGAGCATGATTGATTGCAATATCATTTGGTAAGGATATGCTTACTTTTGTAAGATTTTTGCAAATATTCTCCTGAATTGGATGTCTTATTTTGCATTCTCACCAGGATGAGAATTTCTGTTGCTCTACATCCTTGCTAACATTTAGTGGTGAAATTATATTAGATTTTACCCTTTCTAATAGATGTGTAGACATACTTTTTGTCTTTGCTTTTGATACTAAATATTTTTTTAATAAACATCTATTACAGAGATAGCTATTACTTCAAGGTTTAAAATGTTTCATTATTATTTTAAACAATAAATGTGTAAATTCAACCTGAATAAAAACTTTCATTCCTATTGAGCACATTTAAATGTCTACATTTTGCACTGGGTTTTAGACATAGAAGTGGTTAATTTAAAATCTGTAATCTTTTACTGGTAGATAATATGAAGTTATACTTTATGTAGTATATATAAAAGTATAGCATAGAAATAATTACATATTTATTGAGTTACTGAAAAAATATAAAGTTACACTATGAACACCACTTCTTGGACAGACTCACCACCAATACTACTAGTCTTACTTTTCACTTTCACTAATGTTCACCATCCAGTCTTTGAAAAGCTTTACTTCTGTCAAATATCAGATGATCAAGTCTGAATTAATAACTGTTCTTATCACACCATATCCACCTTGAGTGGATGCAAAAATTCACAGTTGCTTATCTCCGAGGAGCATATAGCCTATCTTGGTGACAAGATAGTGCACAAACCAGCTTGCCGTCATCTAAGAAAGACAAAGACCTTGTGATAAAACACACAAAGGATGCTAATGAACAGCAGGTTAGGAGGCAGCATTTGCTTGTGTAAACTCTGTTATGTCTTTTATAAAGGAATGTCAGAAAAGGAAGGAAATGGCAAACACTCTCAATGTGAGCAACATTTCCTTCCCATATGATAGAGCTTGGGCAGTGGATACAATAATTGACAGGGAAATGAGAGGCACTGATAAGGCAGATCAGAAAATAGGTCACCTCTGGTCCTTTGAATTTGTTACTGGAAAGAGTTTTTCAATGGGACACCCACAGAGTCATTTAATCTCTTTTTTAATTCTTTATGTAAGTCTATTTGTGGATACTTTTGATGTAATTGCTCCACTACAAACTCGCATACTTGCTTAAGGACCTTCTAAAGACCCTGAAGAAACAGTGCCTCTATTGAAAGAACAGAAGATACCAGAAGCTTCTGGGTTCAACAGACCACCATCTCAATAAACAACCTGCTCTCCAGCCTGAGTGATCATAAAACTTCACAGACTGGGAGATAATTTCATGTTAAGAATATCTGAGAGCTCCTTCTGATAGTCCTCATCCCCATTAACTAAAATATTTTTGTGCACACAAGTAAAGTAAACATGGTCAATATACATTTCTCATTGCCAGTCTAGTTTGATACTCCAATATGAGCAAATAGTCTATGAAGCAAAGTGAAACTTTTCTTTAATGTTGCAGAGTAGAATTTTTCTATGATGTTGGTGTTAATAGATGTTATTACATTATTTTTTATTTCTTTCTCACCTAATGATTAACCTATGCTAAATTAACTGACACAGAATAGTTATTTTCTCTTAGACCAACAGGAGAGTATGATACCTTAGAGCCTGAGTTTGAAGACAGTTGTAATGCTTCTTGTGTAACCTTGGGCAAGTCAATTAACCTTAGTTCTTATCTTTAAAATGGAGGTTTCAATGATATATATCTCCTACCTTGTTGATGTTAAGCACATAAAAGCATGTAAAATGTGAGTTCATTTTAGGATTATCCCCTGTCCCTAAAGATATAGGCTCTATAGGATAAAACTAGACACATAAACTTGTCTTCATTCATTTATCCATCTAATATTTATTGAGTAGCTGTAATGTACCAGGTAGAGGAGTGGTGATGAAAGACATCACTCAATATCATCATGGAGTTTATGGTCTAAAGATTCATCTGCCATCATTGATGTGACATTCCCAGTTCACTCAACCTCCCTGAGCATGTGTTTGTCAAAGTTATTTGCTCTCCTCATTTTTTTATTTTGATATTGTGCTGCTTTTAAGTGGTTTTTTTTGACAGTCTGTAAGACTTACTTTAATATTTTTTGTAAATCTGGTTTGATGGTGATGGATTCTTTTAACTTTTGATTTCTGAAAAACCTTTTATCATTCCTTCAATTCTAAGTGATAATCTGGCAAGGGTAGAGTATCTGTGATTGAAAATCTTTTTCTTTGAGCACTTTGAGTATATCATGCCATTCCCTTCTAACCTGTCAAATTTCAGTCGAGAAATCCACTGACAATTTTATGGGGGCTCCATTCTCTAGCTGTTTTTAAGATTCTTTATTTTTTATTTTTGGTAATTAATAGTAATATGTCTTTATTAGGTCCTTTTGTGTTTCTTTACTTTAGAACTTAATGAGCTTCCTGGGTCTGGAGTCTGTTTTCTTCTTCAAGTTAGGTAAGTTCTCAGCTATTGTTTCTTCAAGTACAGTTTCAGCCCTCTTATCTCTCTCTTCCCCTTCAATGATGCAAATATCTTTCCTCTTGCTATTCCATAGATTTCCTATGATCTCTTCATTTCTTTGAATTCTTTTTTTTTCTCTTTTTTGGTCTGTTTGAGTGCATTCCACTATCCTATATTCTAGTTCACCAATTCTATTGGAGGCTTTTCACAGCCTACTGTTGAACTCCATTATTATGTTCTTTAGTAAATCTATTGTGTTCTTTAGCCCCATTGATTCTGTTTTTAACTACCTCACATTTCTCTCTTTTTATTATAGTTCTCCTTTTGTTACTACATTGTTTTCTCAATTTCAGTGAGTATCATTATTACTGTTGCTTTAAAGTCTTCATCTGGTTGGTTGTTTAAGCCTGTTTCATTCGGATTTTCCTTGGGGTTTAGTTTAGATCCTTCATTTAACATATATTTACCTGCCTCTTCAATTTCTTTGGCATTTTGTGTTCATTGCTATGGGTTTGGTTTCCCCAATATAATAGGCCTCTTGCTAAGTTGCTGAATTACACAGGATAGAGCTAAATCTTCGTTTGAACACTTACTTTTTTAGATTTGTTAATTAAACACTGGTCAGGTTTGTATGTTGATTTTCATTGTTCAGTATTGTGATATATTTGTTTCCATCTATTTTTTTATTGAACCATATTATAATATATAGTTAAACTGTGCATCATTGCAAATAAACACATGTGTATAATACATTAAGTATATCACTAAGTTAAATTATATCCTTCACCTTACAATTGACCTCTTCTACCAGATGTTCCCACTCTTCTGTCTCCCTCTTGATACCGATAATTTGACTTTATTGAATAAAATCTCTATTTAATTGCATTTATTTATTTGAATTCTCAACATCCCATATGTCAGTGAAATAATCTGTAACCAATTTTACCATCTAATTTATTTTACTAAATAAAAATCCCCAAGTTCATCCATATTGTTCCAAATGGCAGTATTCTATCTTTTTTCAATAGAGGTGTAGTATTCCATTGTGTATCTATATCAGATTTTTTTATCCAATTATATATTAATAGGTACTTAGGTTATTTCAAGTTCTTAGTCACTGAAAAGAATGCTTCTCTAAAGATGAGGATTCATACAAACCTTTGAATTAATATTTTTTCATTTTCATGTAAATATTCAGAAGTATTGAAATAATTTAAATGAAACGCATTTTCTATTTTTTTAATTTTTGAAGAATTTCCATACTGTTTTGTTTTTGTATTTTTTTAAAGGAAAGGTGCAGCCACGTTTGAAGGTGAGTAGGCAGGCAGAAAGAGAAGAAGAAGAAGCAATTTAATTTGTTTTATTTAACTATAAATCTTGGTTGGTGCCCTTGGTCCTGGGACAGGAACACAGGTCTTAGGGAGATATATGGACTATGACTGACTGGAGGTGGTGGACTCAAATGCTAATCCACCAAGGCACATCTCCATATTTTTAAAATAGCATCTTCACCAATTTTCACTCCCACCAACAGTGTAGAAGAGTTCCTATTTCCCCACATCTTCATCAACCCTTATTTCCAGTCTTTTGATAATAGCCATTCTTACAGGTATGATGTGATATTTCATAGCTGTTTTAATTTGCATTTCCCTAATAGTATAATATATCGAACATCTCTTCTTGTACATGTTGGCCATCTGTACGTCTTCTTTAAAGAAATATTTATTCAGATCTTCTGTTTATTTATATTTTTCCTTGTTTGTTTTTAATTTTATGAGCTATTTATATATTTTGAATAATAATTTCTTGTCTCATTTAAGACATATGATGTGCAAATATCATTTCCCATTTAGTAGGATGCATTCTATGTTTGATGATAGTTTCTTTCACTCTGCAGAAGTTTTTTTTTTTTTCTTCTTAATTTGATACAGTCATATTTGTTTATTTTGGCTTTTGTTTCCCTTACCATTAGAGTTGAGTTCCCAAATATATCTCTAAGGTCACTGTCAAGGGGTATATTGCCTGTGTTCAAAGTTTGCGATCATTTCTGCTCTGGCATCCAACTTTTTTAGTCCATCTTTATTTTATTTTGTCCATGGTGTTTGGGAGTGGTATAGTTTCATTCTTTTGCAATTGGTGTCTAAATTTCCTAAAGCCATTTGTTGAGTTTGTGCTGGCTCCATTGTACATACTTGACTTATTTGTCATTTATTATTTTCCATATATGTGTGCATTTGTTTCTTGACTTTCATTTCTTTTACATTAATCTATATATCTGGTTTTATTGCAATACCATGCTGATTTGATTACTACTATTTTGTAGTACAGTTTGAAGTCTGGTAGCAAAATACCTCCTTTTTTGTTCTGTTTTCACAGGAATGTTTTTACTATTGGAAGTCTTTTGTAGTTCCGAATAAATTTTGTAATTTTCTTCTATTTGTGTAAAGAATGTAATTGGGATAGGATGAGGGTTTCATTGAATATGTATGCTGATTTAGCCATTTTAGCCATGTTAATTGCTCCAATCCATGAACATGAAATATTTTTCAATTTCTTTGTATTTTCTTCAATTACCTTTAACATTGTCTTATACTTTTTCAGTATAGATCTTTCCTTTCAAGATTCTAATCAGGCTCATCCTAGTGGAGCAGCAGTTAAGTCTATCATCTCCAAAACTAGCAAGCCAAATACACCTGGGTTTGAGTCCCAGGTCTGGAAGGAAACAACCAGTGAGGACAACTAAATAAAAATAAAATAAAGATGCTTCTTTCTCCATTTTTTCCTTCCTGACTGACTACTCACCTTCATTCCCTCCTGTACATATCTTATTAAAAAAAAATCTTTTCAAATCATAAATGCATGAAACTGAAATAAACCAAAAGAAGAAAAACCCACAAATATGTGGAGAGTAAAAAACACTACTGAAAACTATTGGGCAAATAAATAATTCAAACATAATATCAAAAGCACATCAATTCAAAATAAAATTAAGACATACCATATCAATACCTATGAATGCAGCACAACCATTATTAAGAGGGAAGTTTAATAAAATACTGGCCTACCTCAGGAAACAAGAAGCATCAAAAATCAAACACCTAAGCCTAAACCTAAAGATAATACAAAGAGATGGAAAAAAATGAAGTCATAATTCAGCAGCAGGAAGGAAATTTTAAACACCAGAGCAGAAGTAAATGAAAAGTTTAAAAAGCAATTCAAAGAATCAATAAAAACAGCAGCTGAATATTTGAAAAGGCAAAAAACAGACAAACTTTTAGTCAAAACTATGGAGATGCAGAAAATATAATTTAATCATGAAGTAGATAGAGAAAATACTCATATTTTAATCAGAAACAAAAGAATTTACAACAGATATAGAAACACAAATAATCATTAGTGTATTATAAAAACCTATATAGCAACAAATTGAATAATCTGAATTGAATTCATGACTTCTGAGAAGCATACCACATTCAAGACTAAATCACGAAGAACAGAGAATCTAAAGTGTCCAGTCATGAGTAAAGAAGTTAAAACAATAGACAAAAGTCTCCCCACAAAAAAAGTCCAGCACCAGAGGGTTTCACTAGTGAATTCTACGAAACTTTCAAAGAAGAAGCAAAACCAGTTCTTCTAAAACTCTTCCAAAAAATTAAAATAAAGGCAAAATTCCAAACACATTTTATCTCAACATTACTCTGACTCCATAACTGGGGGACATCATCACAAAAGAAAATTACACACCAAATCTCTGATGAACTTTGATGCAAATATCTTTAATCGAATACTATCAAACTTAATCCCAAAACTCATGAAAATAATCATAAATGATAATCAAATGGATTTTATTCCAGGGATGCAAAGATGTTTCAACATAAGCAAATCAATAAATGTGATACAATAAATCAGCAAAAGGATGGGTAAAAATAATATGACCATCTCAGTAGATGTAGAAAAAGTGTTTTTCAGGATTCAACATCTGCTTTTGAAAAAAAAAACCTCAAAATGAGTACAGACAGAATGTACATCATTTCAATAAAGAATATATTTAAAAGAATAGCCAATATCATACTTGATGTAGATACTATGAAAGCTTTTTCTTTAAAATCAGGAAAAAGCAGAAATGTCTACTCTCGCCAGAATTATAAAATAAAGTGTTGGAAATCCTAGTCAGTACAATTAGATAAAAAAATGTCAAAAGAATTCAAATTAGAAAAGAAGTAAATCTATCACTAAAATCTAATAACATGGCAGTAGGGAATCCCAACAACTCCAGTAAAAAGCTGTTAGAAGTAATAAACAAAATGTCATGACACAAAATTATTACGCAAGTATCTGTTAGATTTTTAAAAAATAATGAACTTGCAGAAAATACATCTGGAAAACAATGCCTTTTAAAGTTGCATAGAAAAGAATGAAATATCTTGGAATATATCTAACCAAAGAAGTGAAAGACTTTTACTTTTAACATATGTGATCTTTGTATTTCAAGTGTATTGTTTGTAGAAAACAAATAGTTGGATCTAGTTTTGTCCAGTTTGATTATATTTCATTTGGCATATTTAACCCATTGACCTATAAGCTAATTATTGGTGGAATTTATTAGTATCTACCATATTTTGAAGTTTCAATTGAGCAGTTTAAATAGTTTCATTTTCTTTCCTTCCTTAATATATCAGTTATTTCATTTTTTAAAAAACACATTGGTGGTTGCCCTAGAGTTTGTTATATGCATTCATTACTAATCCAAGTTCACTTTCAAATGACACTATACCACTTTATCAGTACCAAAATAACCATGTAATAACAAAATGTTCTTAACTTCACCCTCCTAACTGTGTCATTGCTGCTATTCAATTCAATTACACATAAGTATACACAAATTCATATATATATATATATTCATGTATGTATGTATATATAATATATATTTGTACAAATTATTTTCTCACCTTTACTTATTTCTTTATGTAGAAATGCAGAAATGCTGACTGAAGCTATTCATTTCTTTATGTGCATCTTGCTTGGTTTTTGACTTTGACAATTTTCCTTCTCTAGAAGAAATTATTTTAATATCTCTCACAAGGCAAGCCAACTGGCAACACATTCTCTTAACATTTGTTGAGAAAATCTATATATTCTTCAATTTTTTCTCAGTATTTTCTTTTTTTTGAATGATCCAATTTAGGAGATAAAATTCTATATTTTTCTCTCAATATTTTAAGTATTTTACATTTTTGTCTTGCATGTGTGGTTTCTGATAAGTTGTATGTAATTCTTATCTTTGCTTCTCTGTAGTTGAGATATTTTTCTACATAACTTCTTTCGATATTTTTTCTTTTTTCATTCTGAGGTTTGGATACGATATGCTTAGGTATAATGTCTTAGGCATTTATCCTACATGATGGTATCTGAACTTCCTGGTGTTGTGGCTTGGTACCTTACTTTATTTTGGAGAAATTCTCAGTCATTATCATTTGAAATATGCCTTATGTTCCTTTATATTCCCATTGCAAGCATATTACATATTTTCCAGTTGTCTCACAGTTATTGAATATACTGTCCTGTTTTTTCAAGCTTTTTCTTTGTTTTTATTTCAGCTTTATTTTTCAATTATATATTATCAAGCTCATAAATTCTTCCTTCATTATATAGTCTATTAATGAAATTATAAAAGATATTCTTCATTGTATCAGTGTTTTCATTTTTACATTAGTTTTTAATTTTTTTTATAGATTTTCCCTTTGTTTATATTATCCATCTCTTTCTGCATCTTGTCTATATTTTATATTAAAACCTTTTCATATTAATTATAGTTGTTTTTTGCATTTTTTTGTTTTGTTTTAAAATTATGATCTTGCTATCCTAACATTCCTGACATATTAAACTCAGAGTCTAATGTTTGTTCAATATCTTTAAACTGTGATTTTTCCTATTAATATGACTTCCAATTTTTTGTTGAAAGATGACATGATGTACTTGGTAGAAAGAAACTGCTGTATATATTTCTTTAGTATATAGTGGTAAACTGTGGAGACAGAATAAGAGTTCTACAGACCTATTGTTAGGCCTGTTTTATTCTATCTGTGCACCTGGACTGTACTCTTTGACAATGCTTTTAGTGTATTTTC
Source organism: Solenodon paradoxus (assembly GCA_004363575.1). NCBI lineage: Eukaryota > Metazoa > Chordata > Mammalia > Eulipotyphla > Solenodontidae > Solenodon > Solenodon paradoxus. Next base: position 52,038 of record RJWH01005072.1, on the reverse strand, counting down.
CCTATCTTATAAGGGACAGAATGGCTGAAGGGTTCTGAAGATATGTATCTTTCTCTTTTACTAAGTAAAAGGCTAGAGGAACCTGGAGTTGGGTATTTCTTTTTCCCTTGGTAGGTTAGTTTCTTATATAAAACAGTTTCTTCTGAAAACAGAAACTTTTTTTAAAAAACTTATGCTCTGGCATATTTAAAAAACAGTTGTTTTTTCATTCCCCTGCTAGAAGCATAATGGATTTTTTTTCTCCAAAATTCACTGTGAAGATATGTAGAGTTCCAAGCGCAATACTCACTGAAGTGTTGTGGGGTTCACCTATCACTAGGTTCTCTTAGAGGCTTTAACTGAACTGTTCACACTAAACCTGCAGCAATTCATTCATTATAAAGTTTTTCTAGTTTACAACTGTTTCTTAAGGCTTTTGGGTTACCAGCTTCATAAGTTGTGATTTTCCTTATTTCCTGTCTGGGTGTCCAGTTTGGAGACCAGCAGTTTGCTCTGTGCAGACAAATGGGAGCCAAGTCCTTCTATTTTGAAAAGAAATATAACATTTGTATGGAATACTAGAATAAGAAACTGCATTTATCTCCCAGGACAAAATAAAAATTCTATTACCAACTCCTTATTGCCTCTCTTGAGTTATCTCATTCAATAAGTGGAAAAGAGAAATCTCAGTCAGTCCAATAAACTATTTAAGTTTTTCCTACTTTTATTTAAGCTGCAATCGAAATAAACAACAAAAATAAATTATTTTATATTGAAATTAATTGCTATATCTCTTGTTAATAATTTTAAATGGTAAGGAGTGAATAAAGCTAATTTGAATGATTTTTTAATCAAAAATTGGGGGAGATAAATAAATATGCCGTGTTTCACATGGCCAGTCAAAAGGGTCCCTGATAGGAGGTTACAGGAGCCTAAAGAAAGACAGACAACCTACATCTAGAAAAGCGGGGGCCAGGTGGGACACTTCTCTCCTTCTTAGAGACAGTGATCATGAGCCTGGTTCCATGATTTATTTCATAGGGCTGCGATATAATGACGTAATGCAAGTAAAACAAAGGAAGAATGCAGGCATTTATCTCTACCGCTGTTATTGAAATAGCAACATTTGAAGGTAGAAGCTCAGCTGCGTTTTGTTATCTGTTTGTAGCTCTGCTGACTGATAATTTCTGTCTTGGGAAATTTTGCAGAAGCGGCCAGAAAGCAGTGACCTCCTTACAGAAATATATTCTAAAAAGATAGACTGCATTTGTGGTATTTAATTTTCTATGCTAGTAAGTGGAGTTTTATTCAATTATTCTTTGTATATTTGCATATATTAAATATTTCATAATAAATTAAAAAAATTATACCTAAATCAGTAGCATCAGAAATTATTTGGAAAGAGCATCTCCCTTCATTCCTCCTAGCTCTAGGCAACATTATACTAAAATCAGAATACAAAAACCAACGAGTTTCTTATACTTTATTTTTGTGAAAATCAGACATACAGTAGATTTTTTAATTTTGGTGACTATCAATTCATATGGTTGGCATAAGTGAAAAAAATAAATGAACCTCTCATCTGAAGGCTATTTATTGCTCTTTTATAATTGTTTCAAAGTCTTATTTTTCTATGACATTTACTCTTTTGAGATAAAGACATGTTAAAGTGCAAAGGTTTTCTGAGAGAGAAATGTGAAAATACAAGTTTGTTTTAATTGAAAAGATGTTAGAATTGTGAAGGGATCATTATTTGTTAGTATATGCCAGGTTGTGGTGGACATGTGAGTAATGCTTGGCAACTCATGTCTTTTTCTTTGAAAAAGACCTCCTCAGTCCCAGCTGGATTGTTTTCACTAGCTTTTGCCAAATCAACACCAAAGAAATCCAATCAGACAATTTTCCTTATAATTTAAACTAATCAATTTGTAGACTGCAAAACAGAGGGTATCAACAAAACAAAAACAAAAAACCTGTGGTGTCTCCTTTTTAAATCTTGTGTACTAATGAAGAGAGAGGACCTTTACAGAGAAATAATAAATAAAAAGTAGATGTCAAAGAGAAACTGAGATAAAAATATCAAGTGATACAAAAGAGGGACAATAGAATAGTTAGATGTGTTCCCTATAAATAACCAGAGCATACAGAGCCTTATTTTAGACTTGGCTATTGTCCTGAGTGCTATTGCATGCAAATGAATGGTTTTATAGCAAGGGATTTATATTATTTGGTAGACTTTTAAAACATCACTCCATATATTCTAAGAAGAGGAAAGTGCAGAGGATCGAGATTGATATAGGGAGGTCAATATGACTCGACTGAAATTTTGCATGAGAGTTGGTGGCTTGGTCTAGGATGGAATTGGTAAAGAGTGGTCAAATTGTCCCTATAGCATTAACATAGAACTAATAAGAGTGCTTGATAAATTTGCCCTGATGTATAAATGGAAAGGAGCTGTCAAAGATTATTCCAAAATTTTAAACAACCAACTGAAGGAGTCATGAGACTTGCAATAGCATTATCTATAAATGTGTTGTCTTTGGGGAACAGAAACATTACTAGAGAAGAATATTAATTAAAACAACCTCTGTAGAATCCAATATCACACATAATATTGTGTTTTATATTATACAGAACAATTTTATTCAAGAAATTTATTCTACAGCTATAACTATACATCCATGAAATGCCTAATGTAAAAAGTTATCAATTTCACTTATTAAGAGAATACTGAAACACTGTAAACTCAAAAATAAAATGAGAGTTTACTCTATATGTGGATCAGAAAAGATATCTAAAATGTATTATTAAATAAAAAAAATGATTAGTAAATGTACTAACCATGTATTACCATCTGTGTGCAAAAATGGGGAAGGAGATTAAGATGTATAAGCAAAAACTTCCTTTTATTTGATATAAATATATCTGGCTCAATAAATCAAACAATAATATTTATTTTATGTGAAGGAGATAGGGAATATGGGAACAAAAGCAGAAAGTTATCATTATGCCTAAGGTTTCTGTATGTCCCACTTTTATAGGATTGTTTCAGTTGTTGAACACTTTCCCTCCCTGCCCTACTCCCAACACCCTGACAGTCAATGATGGTCATACCCACGCCACTCTTGTCTTGTTCTGGTCTGACCAATCCCCTCCCCTACTTGGTGATACTCCAATTGGTACTGGCTTCAACTAAATAAGCTGAATTTTTAAGTTTGTAAGTTGATAAATTTAATTGCATACCTTCTCATTTTTTTAAATTTTGAAACGCGCGAACATGTTATTCATATAAAGAAAATACAATAATTTTGGGAATTTACCACAGCAGCACAAACACTAAATTCATAGAACTTAGGAAAAAGTTAAAAAAAACCAAACATTAACCTAGATGGGTTTTACTGAATTGAAGGAAAATTATAATGCCAAAAAAAGTCACATGAGAATGTGTAATTATTGCTGAAAATTGAGATAGTTGCAGTTTTGTTTATAATAAAATGTTTATTTGAAAGGGCAACATGTGAAACACCTTAGATCCTTGACTTGTATATATTTGCAATATTTTATTGTGAAGTGTTTTGATTTTTACTTTTAAAACAGTCATATTTTATAACTAATTTTTAGGCAAACGTTTTAACCTCATTCGTGCAAAATTTTTGTGTTTCAAATGGACAAATCTGAGACAGCAGTATAAAATTTCTCCCTTTATATTAAGTTATATTAGAAAACAGTATAAAATTTAATACATAACACAAATCCAGCATTTTAATGTAGTCATTGAAACAGAATATTAATTCCTTGGTTATTCATATAACTACATTCAGTCATGTTGTTAGACTTCATGGAAATTATTAAATTGAAAAATAACTATTTTCTTAAGGAAACCTTTAGCCACTAATGCAGATAAGATGTAGTTGAAATGTAATTTGATCTACTGATGCCTACTTCTCTAAATACAATCCTACTAGTTTCATTCAACGTTAAAGAAAGTTGTGTGTATACACATACATGTGTATATCACATACTGAAGCACTTTTTTCTAATAATTGCATACAAAATAACTATTATTTGTGATATATAAATTATAACTTAGTCCTCAATTCTCTGGAACTGATGAGAGAAAAAAGATCTATTACCTTATTTGTAAAAGATACAATAGCTTAACAACACTAGCTTTAAAAGCAAAATAAATAGTTTTGTATTACACTCTTTGTTACTACAAAACAGGAGACACATCCCTAGATTAAGAAGGGGATAAAACCTGAATCAATTTCAAAAATCAAAGAGTGATATGTATTTATGTTACCACCGTTTCCCTCACACTCAACCCTTTGAATGCTTTTAAAAATAAGTTCCAACCTTTCTGATAAAGTAGGATGGCTATAATTACAGATAATGCCAAGTGTTACAGAGGATGTGGAAAAAAGTAAAATCTTCATCTACTGCTGGAGGAAATGAAAAATGGTCTGACAGTTTCCTCCAAAACATTGAAGTAGAGTAACCCTATGACTTTCACTATATACACAGTTACATTCCTAGGTATATACCCCAAAGAACTGAAAACATATACACATAAAAACTAATCCATAAAATGTTCATAGCAGTATTATTCATAATAACCAAAAGTGGAAAAATTCCAAGTGTTCATTACTGACATAAGAAAATATGCTATATCCATACAATGGGATATTTTTGTTTTAAAAGAAATTAAGTACTAATACAAACTACAACATGAATAAATATTGAAAATATGCTAATGAATAATACAGTCACAAATGATCACATATTATATTATGCTATTAGTGTGAAGTGTACAGTATAGGACAAACTATAAAGAAAAATTATAGATTGATGTTTATCTCTGATGGGAGACAGACAGAGGATAGGAGATGAAAAAACGGGGGATAGTTAATGGGTACATTTCTATTTTTGAAGTGATGGAAATATTCTAAAATCAATTGTAGTAGTGGAGACACAACTCTGAATACAATGAAAAATATTGAATTGTACATTTAAATGCAATATATCTCAAAGTTGTTACAAACATTCATTGATTATCTGAGCAATATTTTTCTCAACTATCAATAATAAATACATTTTACTGATTCATGATTAAATTTAAACATAATGAAGTATAGTGACAGTAGCATGAATTTGGGCTGTGAGTCAAAATGATATGGGTTTGTACATTATTTCTACCACCTACTGAATGTGTGACTTTGGATAATCACATTTTCTGAGCTTAATTTGCTTATCTATATATTAAAAATAATAGAAATAGGTAGCTTCTCAATACTGGTAATTTTCTTTTTCTGATACTCCTGTTACAGTAAGATAGTAGTAGAAGAAAAATAATTTCTATGGCATTATATTTTTTTGAATATGATTATAGTTCTTAGTTAATGTTCTGGATAATTTGTGAAAATATTAGAGACCATATAAAGAGATAGAGACAAAAGCTAGAATATCAAGTCACTTAGTAACAAAATGTCCAGTCTGCACACCAGGAGAGGAATGAAGCCAGAAAAGCAAAGGAATTTCTTAGTATTTCACTAACTAAGGTAAAAGATTCTTTAAAAATAATGGAATTATTTTTAATTGACTAGCTTATAAAAATAAAGGTTATTAATTTATTTAAAAATAATGCAGTTCTTTATATGATATTTTAAGACCATAATAGGCACTATTGGGAATGGTTACATATTTACATTTTTAAACTTTGTCTTTTAACATTAAAGCTATTTCTAGAGATAGTTTTTTTTATTCAAATTACTCAGATGCTCTAGCTTAAATATATTGCTTAAGAGGTATTAACAAAATACTTAAAATGTATGTACTTCTTAGCATCAAGCATTAGTTGAATAGAGATGTTCATAATAGACTGCCTCATTTATTTAGTTTGTAGGATACCCTGAGTATGGTTCTAAATTATCAAAAAGCTTTCAAAGAATCTATTGGTTTAAGAAGACTATATAATCAACTGCTGTTATATATATTTTCTTCTCACTCACTCAAATACTAATCAATTTAATTCCCATCCTAAGCCTGATTGAGATAATTACTCAGAAAGTTAGATCTAATGACTAAAGTTTAAATCTTATGTTCCCTCTCTCTCTGTTTAAGCCACTTTTATCCAAACAAGTGAATACAGATTTTGAAAAGCACAGATACACTAAATTTAGCAGATGACTTTTCTGAAATGAGACTTTAGCTATCTGGACTCTAAAGGTTTAATCATGGGTAGAAAAGAGCAGCTTTATTATTTCTCTTAAAAATGGCCTCTTTTAGACTATAGATCATTTTAACTTTTATGTAGATACACCTATATATCGTTCAGAGATCCAAACTAACACTAATCCCCTAAGGCCCCTGTGATAAATTCAAAGAAAAATGAAAATAGTAAGTGGATAAGGTAATTGTCTTAATCTTCTGGATCTGAATAAAATGAGATAGATATTACTTATGATATTCAACACGTGTGGAAACAATCTTTAGTGTTAGGTTTTGCTTCTACTACTACTTATGTGTTTGAAAAAGGAAGTTTGTGATGTAGCTCATTCTTGAAATGTCAAAATAATTATGGAAGTGTCTTCATAGTCTTCTATATACTTTGCCTATACTTGTCCACTTCAAGGATTATTCATAACTTCACCAGAAAGTAGAAAGGAATGGGAAGAAATGATTAAAGGTAAATATCAATTTTAGCTACAATTTCTTGAATCCTTTAAATTTCAGTACTTCTCGACTTTGGCTACACATTATAATCAACTGGGGAGTTTTTAAAAACTAATTCCCAGGCTGCTCCCAAATTCAATGAAATCAATTTCTACTGTTGAAACGTAGACATCAGTAAAATGTAAAGTTCCCCATGCAATTATAGGGTGCATCCAACTAGAAAACATTGTTCTAAATCTTTTAAAGTAATAAGGACAGGTTTGATTAGTTGCATTTCTGACATCAAATTCTGCTTATTTGCTTGCATTTTTTACACAATTTCTGATTTCTATATTTAGTATTGTGGCTAGCTAGATAATTTAATTGAACTTGTACCTAATGTTATCATTTGCTCAAAAGTAGCATTCTCAAAAACGCCACCCCCGATTATCCTATAATAGTCATTACCACATTTATACTCTTCATCTCTTTGCCATATTTTATTTTTATTCTTAGCACTCATTACTGTCTAATATTTTACTAGACATTAATATCTTTATCATATGTCTTCCTCATTTAAATATAATTAAGGTACTCATTTAAATATAATGAAGGTAGGGCTATTATATTGTTCATCACAAAATTCTGAGGATGGAAAGTGGTACCTGCCACATGGTAAGTAGTTAATACACATATTTGTAGAATCAATGACAAATATATAGTCAACAATTATTCTATTTATTACTGATAACATATTATATTAGTGCAAAAATGTCACTCTTTGATTCAGAGCTCAATGTATAGGAAAATGTATTCTGAAACAGACCATTCATTCACTGCATATGGCATTAGTGTTGAGAAGAAAGATCCAGTTATCAATATCAAGTAAGGAATTCTATCATGTGAAGAAGGACATTAAATATCATAATGATATCAACCATCAGAAGTAGGGATTCACAGATACTGGCACACATAATTTTCTATAGGTTTAGAGTCTCCAAGGAGGAATCAATCCACAGGTACTGACTGAAACAATGCTTTACTCATGGAAGAGAGAAGAGACATAGCAACATCAGTGTGTGTGGTGTGTGTGGTGTGTGCAGGTCTCTTGTGGTGAGTTGGTACCTTCTAATAACCAACACAAGCTGATGAACTGAACTTCTATGGGTGAAGGTGAAAACTTGCTCTCTTCCCATGGTGTGCTTATATACTGATGGAGGTTGCCAAATGTCAGAATTTGGCAGTACAAAGATGTTAACTGAGTAACCAAAAGAGGGGAAAGTTTTCTCCTAATAAGAGAGAATAATTTAGAATCTGTGACCAAATAAGAACTCAATATCTGGCTTCCATAGAGGGAAATGTTCCAGGTCCAGGCAGGAATTGAGCAATCCTGAGTAGGGGAGACAGGTTGCATCATGACACTTTGCCCAGCAATTAGTCTTAAGCATATTTTTCTTTATATAGTATTAATTGCTGTGAAAAATATGGAGTTATCAGCAAGTATATTATTTCTATTTCAGAGGAGAAACTGAGACATAGATAATTTTCCATTGACAGGTCAAACAGCAATTAGAAAAAAAAATATTGTGTCTGATTTCTGCAGTAATGTGTAAAGTCCTTAAGGAGAAGAGGAAAAAAATATTCAAAGATAATTTTGTGCTAAAATAATATATACATTTTTATATATCAAAATAAACTGTAAGGAAACAAATCTTTACTTGTGCTATAATTTAAAGGTAGATTCTTTTATTTTTTAAAGATGCAATGGCAGTTGATAATAATGGTATACTTATAGAGTTAAGAACTGTGTATTTAAAATTCAGAGTAAATGTAGCAACAGTATTTACAACTGTCTGGAAAACTAAAGTAGTTGTATTGTCCAAGATGACTATGACAAGATTTCTTATTTTGTATGCTCTTTTTACAAAGTGATATTGAATCTTCTCTATTGAGAAAAACATTCCCACTTCTTGAAACTAAGAAATTCTATGACTATGATAGAAATGACTTTATGTGACTTTCGAGGATCACAGGTAGAATTATCTTTGCAGTAAATGCTAATATTTATAGATAGAAACTGTGTTCCCTTTCCTTATTTGCTGGGCTCCAGCAAAACTGATGGCCTGGTTACTGTTCCCTTAAATATTCCAAATCCTTTGTTATCACCAAGTATTTTTTACTTAGAGTTCCCTCTGACTAGAATATTCTTCTTCCTGCTCTACGTAAAACTTGGTCATTCTCATCTTTCAAGTCAGTAAGAATATCACCTATATATAAGACAATAAACTATTCTTTTTTGAAAATATCCTCCTTCAAGTACTCTAGATCGTCACCAGATTTTTTTTCCTTTGAAATTCCCATCACAATTTGTAATTATCTTGTGCGTTTCATATTTAGGCTAGTGCAAAAGTTTCCTGAGATTTTTAAATTTCCATTTACCTGTCCCAAAGTCATCTTCTTTCTCTTTGGGCTCTGTTTATTATATTGTGGGACTAACCAGTGGAAAACAAAACATAGACTCTCATGGCTCTAAACTTCACAGTAGGTTCAGTCAATAAGATACAGTAAGAGATTAGAAGGCAGAAATAAATGTGAGGAGATTTTATATATATATATATATATACACACACACACATATATATGTGTAAATATATGTATATATATGTATGTATATATATGACCTTCCCTCCCTTCCTAAAATTAAAAGATTTTAACAGATATAAGTCTCAGCAGGAAAGAGTACACACAAATTGGGAAATTTGATGGCAGCTTAACAATGTAATAATAACAAAGGTTAGACAGGGTATATGGAAAGTAACCAGATGAAGTATAAATCCTGAGTTAGTAAGGGAGGGTAACCAGAAAACAAACTATATAGATAGCTGCATGAGGTAGCCATGATACTATAGGAATGCAGCCATAGTTAAAATTCTAAGTCCAGGAGAAGTTGGGGAGAATGGAAAAGGGAGCACACATATTCCTAGCTTATATTTATATTTTTCCCAGGATTTTTATGTCATTGTCACCCATCTGACAAAACTAATGGAGGTCATATGACAATGTAGCCTGTTTATTGCAGTTTATATACATCTGGTTCTTAAGACATAAAACTGGGTAAAGAATGAAGAATGAATCTGACAAATGTAAAATATCCAGTACAGATATGGAATGTCTTTCTACTAGTGCTTTGTCAATTCATGTTGGATTTCTTATTCTTATCCACACATCTGTAAATATCTTCGTGTTAAGTTCTTCATTTGTGCCATTATTTTCCTGCTGGCTCTGATGAGTACACTTAATAAATCTCCCTACATTTGTTCTCAAACAACAGAGGTGTTCTTTTCAGATATGTCAGATTACATTAATCCTTTCCTCACAACTTTTAAATAATTCCTCATTAAAGTAAGAATAACACTGAAAGCTATGACTCTGGCCTGTAAGACCCTGTTAGATCTAGCATCTAGCTCCAAACTCTCTGATCTCGTCTACTGCCACTCTATCTTTTGCTCACTATGTGCTAGCTAAATTAATATTTATTGGGGTAGTATTTCCAGAACAATCCTCTTAGAGATATTTGAAGGACTGTCTCCTTGGTAGTATGCAGGTCTTTGCCCAAACTTCACTGTCTCAAAGGACCTCCACAAGCAACTACTCAAAATAATCCATAATACCCCTGTGATTGTTTCAATTTCTAACTCCCAGAGACTCAAATAACCATTACTATCATTTACACAATTACAACTGCATAATTTCCTGTAACTAACATAAGACAATATACTTTTTTATTACCTCACATCTGTGTTTATGTGTGTGCATTCATGGAACATTCTTTATATAATAAGGGAGGGAGTCCATTTACTATTTACAGACTCATCAATATCTAAGCTACATAAAAGATACTCCCACACAGGCAAGTTGATTTTAACAACTTCCTGTTTTTACAGCCTGAGCTAATCTAGTCTGTCAGATTCCATATGAAAGGCAAAACCTATCTCCTTCTAGAACTAAATACTATTGTATCAACTCTTAACATTATAAAGCTACCTAATTCAAAGACTTACTCTGCTCTAGCTTTATGTCCTAAGAACTAATATGAAACAATAGTTTCAATTAAAAATTATTTGATCAAAATAATGAAAAAAACATAGAAAACTCTTAAGCAATTCTTTTTTTTTTTTGAAGAAACATTTTACTTTATTTCCATTTAGTTGTTCACACTGGTTGTTTCCCCTGGACCCTGAACCCATGTGGTCTGCACTCCTTTGGAGGCGATAAACCTAACTGCTATGCCAGCAGGGCACATCAATGCTCTTTTCTAAAGAGATCATCTCAGAAACTCAATTTGCATATTGGATGATAAAACTGTTACTTTGGGAAAGAAAATTTCCATAATTTGCTTGACCCAAATTTCCATTGCAATACAGACACCTCCTTTAGGATAGAAACCTTCATTCAAATCATTTTTGTATATATATGTATATATTTATATGTATACATATGTATGCATGTATACTTATAAATATATACATATATATTGTATACATATATATATATTTCATAAGCTCTTTTGCATCTACTTAAGTGTAACAATCAAACTCAAGGCAGGTATGAGTCACATGCTGACTATGAGATACAATTTTACTGAAAGTCACAAAAATTGAGTTTAATTCCAAGAAATTTGATGTCACTCATTAAATGATTTGCTATTCTCATCATACTTGTCTTCTTAAAAATGATAGAAATTGTGCTCTATAGCTAATTTTAAACATTTTATATTGTCATGAACATTAGTCTATAAAGTTGTCTTTTAAAGATCGTAGAAAGAAAAGGCACAGATATCTGTAAATCAATGACCAAAAATTGGATGTGGAAACTAACAAGTTAAAGATGTTGCCAGTTTATTGTCCTTCGCTGGAAGAATATATGAGTGAGATCATCCGGTATTTGTGTTTTTCCTTCTGACTTATTTCACTTAGCATAATAATACTCACTAGTTCCATTCATCTTGTTGCAAATGGCAAAATTTCAAATGTTTTTACAGCTAGGAGGTATTTTTCATATATATCTATGTATCATATATATGAAATGAATCCTATTCACATGCATACATGCCATATATACATAAATTTATATACATATATATATCGCACAGCCTTATTCACTATGGATGGGTAATTTTCATATCTTGGCTATTATAAATAGTGCTGAAAAGAACATAAGATTGCATATATCTTTTGAATTAGTGTTTTCATATTCTTTGAATAGATATCTAGAAGTGAAATTGCTGGTTCTTATATGGTAGTTCTATTTTCAACATTTTTGAGAAATGTCAGAATTTTCCAAAGGGGAAATCCTAACGATTTACAATCCTACCAATTGTGTGCAAGATTTTCCTTTCATCCAACTCTGTCCAACATGCATTATTTCCAGTCTTTTATATATATATATATATATAATTTTCACAGATATGAGGTGATGTTTAATTTTAATTTAAATTTAATAATGAATATGATGACCCAGTTGAGTTGTATGAGTTCTTCATATTGAATATTAACCCTTTGTCAGATGTACGATGTTCAAATATCTTCTCTTGTTCAATTGGCTGTCATTTTATTTGGATGGTAATTGCTTTTGCAATGCAGACTTTTTTTTATTTTGATGCTTCTGCAACACTGTCTTGATTTATTTCTGTGTGAATAGTCTTCTGAAAATATACAATGTAGTTAAAGTAAAGGCTAAAGTAGAAAATAAATCATCTGGAACTCTCTGTAAGTTCTTAGAACAAAGTCAAATTTGTTTTTTTGTAAATATAAAATAAGTTAATAGCTTTACAAATCAAATAATAGTCATATGACTTTCTGTTGTCTTCCCAAAATGGGTCTGCTAATAAGAATACTCATTACTATAGACAAACTATATACAAATAACTTCTGGTCTATGGTTTCTGAGAAAATGATCCCATATAGCAATCACAAGAGCAGTGTAGAAGGCTTATGTGCCAAACCCCATAATCTGTCCTGAAGGGCAAAAGGGGTAGAAGTTTAGAACAGCCATATTCACTCTAAGCAATCCAACCATAAAAATTTTTGTACCATATATAAAATTTTCACTTCATTCTTTTATAGATACTTTTATAATAAGCACTCAACAAATCCAAAACCACATCTGGCCTCACATATCAACCTAAAAGCTTTCCAGTACAAACCATGAGCAAAGTAAATATGCACTAACTTTTTCTAATGAAGCAATATTGTAGAATTATCCAATATTTTTTATCTCTTTTGCCATAAGTCAATAAAAATCTGTTTAGATCAAAATGTGCTTATTTATTTTAAATAATGTACCTTTATTTTTTTCTGCTTAGTACTAATACCACCTAAAATATTTTCATTTTTTGGTCTCTGATTTTCTGTCTTCTCTTACTAAAATACAGTTGTCAGAAGGTAAGATATTTTAAATACATTTTAATGTCTGTCATTTTAATCACAATGTGACTTGCTCTTTGTCTACTAGAGTTTATTTTGTTTGGAACTCTTTGAGCTTCCTGGATCTGGATGTTTGTTTCTTTTCTAACTTTGGCAAGTTCTCAGATACTATTTCTTCAAATAAATTTTCTACCCCTTTCTTTTCCTTTTGGAAAACATGATGAGAATGTTGTTCTTCTTGATCATATCCAGTAAGTCCTCTTGTATTATCTTCATTTCTTTGAATTACTTTTTTATCTTCACTGACCAGCTTGAGTGGTTTTCACTGCCCTGCCTTTTAAGTGACTAGTTCAGAAGCTTCTTCCAGTCTACTGTTTAGCCCCACTATTTTGTTTTTGTTTGTTTTACATCAGCTATTTTTCAAAACTCTATGATTTATGCTTGTAACATTGTTATACTTCTATTTATCTTTGTCATGCATCTTATTTTGTTCAGCCATTGTTCTCTCAAATACAGTGAACACTTTTAAGACTTGTTTTTAAATCTTCATCCTGTTGCATTAGGATTTTTCTCTGGGTTTTTCTTTTAATTCATCTTTGGGATAAATTTGTCTCTTTATTTAGGTTGGCATCCTCTTTATTTCTATAGAAGAAGTTAACTAATTTTTTACTCTAAGTATTACATAATTACTTTATGTGCAAAATTAAAGAAAAACTATGTTCTCTCTCTAAGAATAATTTATTTGTATAAGTATTAATCTTAGGCTTTGTTTACTTAGCTGTGTTTTTTATTTTATATGAGAATATATGCTTCAATATAAATTTTAAAATCTAATCATAAAAATGAGACTTATTTCACTCTGAAGGTGACAATCTAAATTTTTAAATATAGCTACATAGTTAACCACCGGATATGCAAAGCAAAAAGAAATGTGATGCAATCTATCACAGAAGAAGTGAAGTGCACACATTAAATAAACTTTAAAAATATAGTATGAAAAGTAGGAATATAAAATAACCAACCCTTGTGATGTTGTCTGAATTCCCCCTATATTCTGACTAGAAGAAATGGAAGATAGGAGACTAACAAAACAGAAATTGTGATCACTTAGTTGAAAATAAAAAAAAAATATTTGACACTAGGTAGACTAAATATATTTTTATATAATTCATAAAAAACTGCTTTAAAATATCATATACTTTATATTCCAATAGTTCAACTTGACACAAGTTGGAAACTTCTCTGAGAAAAATTGAAATGATAAATAAGCTATACATTCCCAGAGTGGTGGGACTCTTCTTGCAGAAATTTTTCAACTTACAGGTCAAAATATATGCCAACTAATGAGTTCAGGACCTAATACTTTAAAATGTTACCTTAGTATATTAAGTATTTTAAACTGAAAGAGTTTGAAAAAGAAGCAAAATTAGGAAAACCTCACTTGAGAGATGTCCTCCCTATTCTAGGAGGAAATGATCCTTCTAATACTATGAGAAACTGAGAATCCTTCTCTCTGTAGACAAAGGGATCCCAAGAAGAATCCAAACAAAATGAACTTGCTCTTTCTCTACTTACTTTATACTCTTTAATCTAGCATGCTTTTTATGACTATATATCCTACATCAAACCAGCATAAAATAATTAAGATCAACATTTTTATGGTGTTCATTCCCTTATAAAAATGATGCCACATAAATTACATTAAATAAATTTATATGGTTTTCTCCCATTAATTGCTGGATGTTTAATTTTCAGACCCAGTGAGAGACCATGATGGAACCAAGAAAATATTTTTCTTCCTCTATACAACTCAAATAGAAAAGCTTCTAGGAATGACTAAATGTAAAGTTTTAACATTTATAGATACCCTGAGTAGATGTAACTGTGCTTGCTATTTTTGTGGTAGTGATAGAGGACAGTAATGCAGTATGAAGGAGAATGGGGCTGAACCAGAAAATTAAAAATAAATGAATTGTACTGAAGAAAAATTTTATATTGTCCAGTCAAGTTCTTTTTAGAAGGCAAAGATTCCTTAAATAATAAATTAAATTTACTTTTTGGAATACTCCTATAGAAAAAAAAAATTATTCCAAAGGAAATCCCTCCATCTGTGCAAGAGAAATTTGCACAGGTTTTAGAAGTCAAAGAAAATATTGCCTAATTCTGTGAAAAGACCATGTAAGAATATATTAATTTAAATAAGAATGAGATGATGCAAAGAAGATATGCCTACTCAAGAACCATTATAAAAAGCACACCCAAAACCATAAGGTGAGAGGCAGTCCACCTGTTTGATTGTACCTAAGTTCGAATCCTCATACTTAATTAGCTAATAGATTCTATATTAAGTTTTATTATTTCAGGAACTGTTTTATTTTCATTCATCAGTAGTTGATCATGAAGGGAATCAAAAGAGTTGCCTAAAATCATCTTGGACATCAAGAAAACAGGTTATATTTTAATAGTACAAAGCCCCTTAAGCCCACACATATCCCTGAAGTTCCAGTCATGATGAGGATGAGTTACTTTGAGTCTCAGAACTACTGGCTTATGATTGATGATCCCAAGTTTATTATTTACTTGTATTATCCAGGACTGTATGTATTATCCTTCTGTTCTGAAAATGAGGAAATTCTAGAATTGACTGGATTATTGTTAAGTATAGGTTTCCACTATACTACAGAAGGATTATATATAACTCATGAAAACTTGGGAGTCCCTAAAATTAGAATATATAACTAAAGGAAATCTAAAAATTAAAAAAGCCAAGAAGGGGTGTGAAGGAGTTATGTTCAACTCATATCTTTTTGTATGGGAGTAAAATAAGTTAACTCAAGGTCATTAAGTGCTTTTCTTTTCCTTTTCATTTGAGAAGTTAGTTTCTTGAGTTTTTTGCAACTCATTTTGTTTTATGAACATTGTCCTTAATTCTGAATAATTTTGTTGTTATAGTGAAAAATAAAATTCATTGAGTCTTTTTGCAACCTGAGTCTATGTCATTGTCTTGAAGACTCTCATCATGAAGAAGGTATTAGTTTGCATGCCCTTTTTTCCCATATCTTTCTTGAGTCTTTGTTTTCATTCCTCATTGAGAAATTTTCTTTCAAATACCTTCTTAGAAAAGTCAGACTTGGCAATGCTTTGCTGTGTTAAGTGTATTATTCTCCCCACCTTTTAGACCAAAAGAAAAATTTTTGAAATATGTTTTCAGATGGAATTTTTCATATCAATAGCAAAAGAAGTATTATTTGGAAACTGGATTAAAAAACAAACAATTGTGGTGTCTACTCAAATATTAGTAGCATAAGTTATGGATCCAGATTGCCTGTTTCTAAGAGTGAGGATGCAACCTCCATTCTCCCATCCCAACTACCCATCTGGGATTCCAATCAGTCACCTCCTTCTTCCTTTCTTAGGCTCAAGCACATAATCTCTTGTCCAACTGTGTCATTCGTGGAGAAAATTGACAGGGCTAGCTGTTGTCTTAACATTGTCCTTGCATCCATGTATACTCCAATGTATATTTTGAGAGAAATCCATGGTCATAGGTACATTAATTTTAGTAAAGTTCAATTGAAGAAATTCACCTACAAAGCCTTTTCTTAAGTTCCTTCTCACAAACCATTTACAGTACCTCTTTCGTAACCATTTTGTCATTTACATAGACCTTCTGCTATTTGCTGCATCCGTATAAATTTTGCCTTCAATTCATTCATGACCAATTATTTCAAATGAAGGCAAAATTAATTATTTTAATATGTTCTCACTAGAAAGAAAACCCATGCCATCGTATCTTTATTATTTAGAAAACATATCCCTTCTCCTTCAATCTTCTTTTTCCTGCCTACTTATTACATACACATAAAGCCAATTCTCTACTGATTTGCAATTTAACAGTGTATGCTTTTGCCATTTTTCCTTTCTTAAAACTGTTGTTTATATTACAAAAGTCTGATTAGATTCACTGCAAAGAAATAAATAGTTGCTGAAAGTTTTCTTTCCAAGGATTTTTATCTCTACTAAAACCAATTTGTGTCACTGCCTATCCTTGTAGAAATAAACACATTGAGTCCAATTTGTTTTCTTCCTAGGGCAAAATACTTTCTTTTCTCCTTAAAAATGTATTTCTATTACTTAGACATCCCCTTTTAGCGAACACAACACATAATTTGCTTTCATCATATACAGAGATATTTTCCTTTCTATTGGGGCAAAGGAAAATTGCCCATTCCCGAGATCCTGTAGGGGAGGGGGAAGAAGAAGTTATTCATAAGTTAGAAGGGACATCACAAACAAAGACAGAAACTCTTTGGATTAAAATTTAGTTTTCCCTTTCCTAGCACAGGTCTGCTCTCCTTGCTTAGTCTTGCACCCAAGGGCCTTCTCCAAACTTCACTTACTAGACTGCTAGACCAAAACAAAATTCCTGGGAGATCTGAATGGCTCCAAGAATTAACTGCAAGTATACAGGTTCCTTTCTCCTCTACTTTACCATGAGCAAGCACTGCCAGATTGCATCCCTTCATTCCTTGAATCACACATGTACATTCAGCCTCCACCCTTGTTAAATGAGAATGGCTCCAGTTCAAGTATTCCTCCCCTAATTAATCCTAGTTGAAGGTGACAAGGGTCAAGCCATGAGGCTTAACCTCCCTTCTTAAATTGTGCTGCTGGTTTCCCATTGTGGTTTTAGAAGCATTTTAGTCGGAGAGTATAGACAGAGAATGCAGGCAGTGCAGTTCAAGAAATTCATTGAGACAGCCTAGGCAGAGCTGACTCCCTTAAATTGTTGAGCTAAAACAATATATTTTGATCTTGGGTACTGTGAGGCCATGGTGGTGAGTGGGAGCTAAAGATGTTTTAGTGTGCACATCTGGAAAAACACAGATGAAATAGACTATACCATTGTTTAAAATTAAGGTGTAGAAGATTAGGGGTTAAGAATCCTAACCAATGTAAGAATTAAAGCTAATGACTATATTACAAGGGAACAAAAAAAATGTCAACCCAAAATATCATTTGATTATAGATAGATTAGATGTAGATATAATATACATTTCACAAAAGAGACCCTGAGGATTGGATGCAAAGGGTCACATAATGTCTTTATCAATGCTGCAAGTCTGAACTTAATCTTCATAAGGTCCTTTGTTTACTCTGCCCTGCCTGCTTACTGTGGAAGGCCTTTCTTAATTTCTTCTGCATCTTTTACTCTCTAGGAAAGTATTTGAACTAGAGACAAAAAGCCACATGTTGAATCTCTTTAACTGTTGGATTATTTTCGTGTATACAGAAAGTAAACATACAAATATTTAATTTACTTCTGTTTGTCCTTATCAATCTGTTTTATTTAATTTACTGGCCAACTCGTGAAAACCTAGAGGAGTAAACAGTGCTTCTTTCACCCCAATAATATTAAAGGAAACATCTCTATGAGATAAAAATAAGATGTGTATTATATAAAAATGGCTAAAAGAAGTTTTACCTTAAGTTGAAATATTTCTTTGTAAATTTTATCAAAAACTATGTAAGCATCAATATGAACCTTAAAAATTTATTTGTTTTCTTGACTACATAATAATTTAATGTTTTTCATAATATGTTTTACAAATTTTGGTTACTTTGACAAAATATCCTTAATTTGAAGTTCTTTACCTTAGAAGTAATCTATAAGATACCTCCAGAGGTCCCTACAAACTATCTTCAGAGGTTTTTTTCTTCCTTGTGGAAAGAAATGCTAAACAAATTAGTATTATTTAATATGATTGAAATTAAATGGAAATCATTGTTAAATATCTATGAATATATGGTATTAATACAAGTGTTCAAGAAATTATATGAAAGACTAAAAATTTTAATACCATGGTATATATATTTTTTTCATTTCAAATGTTATTAAAGGGGATTGTTTCAAGTACTTTGAGTTCGGAAACATCAAGTGTAATGAGGAGAAATCATAATGATGTTGAATTTTAACTTTGAAAGTTTGGCCTTTGAATCTGAGAAGTTACTAAGTCTTCTCCAGGGCTCTAATTTATATATATACATATACACACACACACATATATATGTGTACATATATAAATTATATATATAGCTATATATTCATATACACCTGTACACCACGTGGATGTTGCATATGCACATATTGATAATAAATAAGTAACATTAAGATTTAAAATAAACTTTAAAATGTGTTTAAATGAGTTATGCATCAAAACATCTGGGTTTATATTGGGTTATTTATTGTTTAAATTATAAAGTTTCACGATATTTGTATTTGCAAATCTTATGCTGATTATTGAAGTAATAATCTCATTTTTTGTATATCTTTAATCAGTAGTTGCTTTTACTGGTGCATGATAATAATATCCTATTTTATCTTGAGAATTATTGGCTTTAAGGAATATTGTATCACTGTTGTAGATATCTTAATCTTATTTTTATACCTAAAATTTTCAAGAAGTATAAAATATATAGCAAAAAGTAAAATTTGAATTTTACTAAAAAAGAATTTATACTAAATACTTTACTTGGAGAAATATGTTTTATTATAGATTATCAAAATTAACCAATAGCTACAATGGAATTTGGACTGAATATTATCAGTTAATTATAATAGAGAATCTATTTTTTAATTAATGTCTATGTACGTCTATTGCAATACGAACTTCATACAGCTTTAACTTTCTTAATCATTCTTTTCTTAAATTATCATTAATTTAGTCAAATAAAACTTCGTGAAAAGGTAAAACATTTACTTTTTCTTCCTCCAGAAGTTGGAAACTCAGCACTTTCATTTTAATGACAACATATTTAAATAAACTTAGTAAAAATGTACTTGCCTTATAACTGGAATCAATTGGCAACCTGTTTTTATTACCAAGGTTGACTTGACTATCCTTTTGAGAATGTGCATAACCTCAGATATGATCAGACAACATTAACATGTTAAGATAGACATTGTAAGCCAGTTATCCCTTCAAACAGTTCTGATATTGCAGAGATGAAAGCTAGGTGGCTCCCTAATTGTAATCTAGTTGCTGCTAGGGAACGTACAGTTCTTGGCCAAAAAGCCTAAGCAGATAACAAGAAAGGATGTGCAAGTTATCAAAGAGGCTGGAAAACTGCCCTGAATGAATGAAATAAGAATGAGTGACATAAGACTGAAAACAGCCGGGCATTTTGGATGAGACATACTTTGTGAAACAAATAGAGATGGTAACTGGAGGCTAAAGGTCAGGGTACCTGTGGTTCACAAGTTAACTATTTCTGGAATGCTGTAATATTGCTAAGCTAAATCTTTTAATCAAGGAAGTACTGTGTCTAAATAAAAAGGGAGGTGCCCCAGTAAGGAGAGCATCTGTCCCCTTGTGGTGCTCCCCCTTTCTCCAAGCCCTGTCTGCTTGTAGTTCATTGTGCTGCGATAACCCTTGGCAGGCCAAGAGTTGGTATGATAACTTGCTTACATATTTTTCAGAAATCTATCCAGGTGAGTAAAGAAGATTGCTTTCTGACTGGTTCATTAACCTCAATTTATCTTGGGAATCCTGAAACAGAGGACTAGACCCAAATCAACAGGTACTACAGGTAAAATGGTAAGAAGGGGAATGGCTTTGTGATGATCAAAAGACCAGTTCCCTCCTTTCTCTGAATTTCTTCACAGGCTGGACAAAGGAGCAAATTAACATTAGTCACAGTTAATAAAAGACCAATTTTAATAACATGTACAGGCTATTTACCTGGAAGTAAATTCTGAGGCAGCTGAGGCAGCTGAATAATTTATATACTGAGCTGACTGAGTGGTGCTGGGTTGTTGGAAGGGTGGGGTGGGGGGGTCACAAGTGGCTAGGATATAGGTTTCTTATATAAGAGAGGATTGTTTAAAGATAAACTACAGTTAAATTATCATTTGGATTCAGACCTTCCTAAATTGCATTCTTCTAGGGGATAAGGATTAAGAAAAGACTATATCTGATTTAGGAGAAGAGTGGAGGCCCAGGTGCTAGCAGATGACTTCTTTGATTGAGGACAGCGTTTAAGGGTTAATAACTATTTTACTATGGGGTTGTCTTCTATTGTCCTTGATTTCTTTGTGTCAGAGTGGGACGTTAAAGACAACAATCCTGAGAAACTTGGAGTGTTTTGTTTTAGTCCTTTCATATATCTATGCATATAAATATATACATATATTAACCCAAAATCCTGAGAAAGACTCAAATTTTCTCTCAGACAGAAAGGTCATTTAAACCTTAAAATTAATATTCAAAACATCAAATGTCTTTCTGTCACACTTGATTTTTTTCCTAACTCAGAGGAAATGAAACAATTTATTTCAATTATAATTCAAATTAAATTAATTAAGAGAATTATACTAAACCATTTTAACTTTTGGAAATAAATAAATGAAGTTTTAGAATTTAATATGATATTTAGGACATGTGTCTTAATACCAAATATTCATAGATATTTGATGTTTCCAATTTAATTTCAATTATTTCACAAACACCCAATGTATCTTTTTTCCAATGGGTAGAAAGAAAATCTCTGGAGATTGATACTATCTCCTCTGAAATTATCTTATAATTTATTTCTAAGTCTAATTTATACTTTAGAATTTGATTTCAGAAAGTTTTAAAGTGCTTACACAGATCATTATGAAAAACACATTCAATTAACCATTTACCAAAGTGATTATTAAGGTTTAAAGGTATATATGGAGGGTTTTGACAAGATTTATGAAGATAATTTCTTCAAAGCATAAAATATTAGTGTTTTAAGTATGTTTTTAAACAACTTGCAATGCTATAAAAATCTGCCTATAATTTAATAATATATGTTGTCCTTTTAGCAAAGAAATTAAGTTTGGTTTTAAATAAGTACATTATTGATGTTAAAGTTCAATTGAAAAGTATTGTAATCCTGTGGAGGATGATGACAGAAAGAGTTCCCTGGGGAGATAAAGTCAGCTCTCTTTACAGTGAAGAGGTAGACAGGGAGTTCATCAGATTCTCAGCAACTTTGCAATAGTTCTACAGCATTTAGAGGTCACAGAAGGGAGTGCAAACACTTGATATGGAGGTGGGTGTGTGTGTATGAATGAACAACTGCAGCAGGGAATGTGGTTGGTTAAATGGTGGGCACAGAGGGAGTAAACTGGTGGGAGCCAAGCTGCTGTGGTATGCAGCAGCATGGAGCAGTGTGGCTTTGATGCTGGTTTTTTCTCTGGCAAGTGGAGCTTAACCTCTAGTGAGTTATGTTCCCAACTAGGACCCCACAGAGGGAGAAGATATCAGGAGATTTATCACTGAGTTGAGGGAAAGCCCAAATAGAGAACACAAGACCTGTAATCCTAGCCTTCATATGGTTGGAGGCACAATAAAGAGTACGAGTGAGAATAGCACTCTCTTTCCCTCTGAACACAGCTCAAAAGGAGAGGTATTGCAAATACCACAGTGTGAACTGCTAGAGTCAATTATGGAGGCTTAGGGAAGAGGACTAGCCTGGTTAATGCCAGCAAATTCATGCTCACCCAGATCCAGTTGAACATAGCAGCATCCTTTCCCTAACACAGTCCACACAGCCCAATCAACCCAGGAGCCAAACCCCACACACCAACCTAAAAGGAATACTGTAAGAAACAAAACAAGTAAACAAAGCTAGAGCACCACCTATCTGCTAGGGAAAACAGAAGGAGGTCGCCAAGAAGAAAAATAAAATCCTGTAATCTCAAAACTCATAGAAACACACAAATACATCTGATCAGAATCCAATTTGGAAAACATGGATGATAATTTCTCTCTAACTGATAAGGAATTCAAATTTGCAATCATAAAGAAACTCACAGAGATAAAAGAATTCGGAAAAAAAAATCACAGAATTACAAGAAAGCTCAGCAAGCAAATCAATAAGCTAAATACAATTAAGCAACAGGCAGCAGAAATTGAAGGTTTAAATAAGAAAATAATAGAGATCCCGGATATAAAGAATATGATAAGCAAGATCAAGAATATTATAGGAAATTACAGAGACAGAATTGAACAAATGGAGGATAAGATCAGTGATCCGGAGGATGTAAATGTAGAAAGAAGCCATGTGGAAGAAGAGATAGATATAAAACATAAAAAAATGAAAAACACTCCAGGAACTATCTGACTCAACTAGGGAAGACAACATAAGAAATAACGGGTATGCCAGAAGTTGAAGAGAAACAAAAGGGAACAGCAATCATATTTGAAGAAATAATTGCTGAAAACTTTCCAAATTTAGAGAAGGAAAGGAATATATAAGTAAATAAAGTCAATGGAATGTCCAATTATCTAAATGCGAAAAGATTTATCATAAGACATAAAATTGTGAAACTACCAAAATCTAAGACAAAGAAAGAATTCTAAGTGCGGCAGGGGGCAGAGGACAATTAACGCATAAAAGTACATCCATCAGGTTATCATCATACTTTTCAGCAGAAACCCTACAGACCAGGAGAAGAGAAAGGAATGAAGTTTTCAGAAAACTACAAGATAATAACTGTCAGTCAAGAATAATATATCTGGTAAAAATCTCTCTCAGACATGAGGGAAAATTAGCATATTCCATGACAAACAAAAGCTGAAGGAATTTGCTACCACAAGAACTCCCCATAATGAAATGTTAAAAGAGGCTCTTCTACCTAAATAAAAAAGGATGAAATTAAAAAAAAACTAATCAAGAAAATGACTAGGTAGACAATATCAAAAACCCAGTGTCAAAATGGAAGCAATAAGTTCTGAAATTTCAGTAATCACTCTGAATATAAATTGACTGAATTCACCAATTAAAAGACACTGAGTGGCTAGTTGGATTAATAAAAAATAAATAACTATATTTTTTTCAAGAGACTCACATAAGATCCAGAGACAAACATACACTTAAAGTAAAGTGCTGGAGACAATTACTCCAAATCAATGATGAAACTAAAAAAAACAGGAATTGATACTCATTTCAGGCAAAATAGACTTCCATCAAAAAGGTAACAAAAGATTAAAATGTCCATTATATAATTATAAAATGATCAATACAATAAGACATAGTACTCATTAATATACATGCACCCAATAGAGCACCCAAAATATTAAACAAATATTAACAGATCTAAAAGGAGACACAGACAACAACATGATAATACTATAAGACTTCAATTCTCCACT
This sequence comes from Solenodon paradoxus, assembly GCA_004363575.1. Taxonomy (NCBI): domain Eukaryota; kingdom Metazoa; phylum Chordata; class Mammalia; order Eulipotyphla; family Solenodontidae; genus Solenodon; species Solenodon paradoxus. The sequence continues at coordinate 27,797 of RJWH01005072.1, read as the reverse complement.
CACAGTAAGAGGCAAATCCAGACATAAAATTAATAAAGAAACAATAGAATTAAACAATAACTTAGAAGAAATGAATATAACAGACATGAATAAAGTATTTTCACCTAAAACAATAGACTACACATTCTTTTCAAGTGTTGTTGGGACATTTTCAAGATTATACCATATGCTGGGACACAATTAAAACCTTGAAAAATTTACAAAGATTAGAATCATATCTAGCATCTTTTCAGATCACAATGGCATCAAACTAGAGATTAACTAAAAAAGGGAGTCAAAACTACAAAGGAATGTAGAATAAACATCTTATTAAACAAATTTTGGGTCAAAGAGGAAATAAAAGGTGAAATAAAAATATAAGCTAATGAAAATTAAGACATGACATATCAGAATCTGTGGGATGTAAGAAAAGTGGTTATAAGAGGGAAATTTATTGATACAATAACACCTCAAGGAACAAGAATAACTATAAATAGAAGACCTAAATCTTCACATAAATGAAACAGAAAAAGAAGAGTAAAAGCAACCAAAATCTAATAGAAATAAATAATAGAACAGTGAAATGAAGAGCTGTGTTTTTTGAAAGGATAAACGAAACAGACAAACCCCTAGTCCAATTCACAATGAAGAGGACAGAGAAACACAAATTAATAAAATCAGAAATGAAAGAGGCAAATAACTTCTAATACAACAGAAATACAGAACTGTATTAAATAATACTTTTTATACATGTATGGCAAAAAAATTAGCCTAGAAGAAATGAACACATTCTTAAAAACATATAGCATTCTAAAACTAAACCAGGAAGAAATGAAATCTGGAAAGATCAATCACATGCAAGGAAATTGAAAGAGCAATTAAAAATATCCAAAAACCAAAAGCACTGGAACAGGTGGTTTCACTTTTAAATTCTACCAATTGTCCAAAGAAGAATTAATACCAATCCTTCTCAAATTGTTCCAATAATTGAAGAAGACAGTCTTCCAAGCACATCTGATGATGCCAACATTACCTTGATTTCAAAATCAGATAATGGTTTCACCAAAATTGAAAATTTCAGGACCATATGCTTGATAAATTTTGATGTAAAAATCCTAAACAAAATACTAGCAAACCAAATCCAACAATTTACTAAACTAATCTTACCACCATGGTCATGTGTGATTTATTCCTGGTATGCAAATATGGTTTAACATAAGTTAATAAATGTGATAGACTACAAAAAACGAAAGATGAAACCATATGATGATCTTAATAGATGCAGAAAAAGCATTTGATAAGTTTCAGCACCCTTCGATTTTAAAATCTCTCCAAACAGTGGGCATAGATGGAATGAACTTCAATATGATAAAAGATATATATATATATATATCTACAACCAATACCGCCAATACCATACTGAACAGAGAAAAGCTACAAGCTTTGCTTCTAAGATCAGGAGCAAGGTTGTCCATTCTCATCAATACTGTTATATATAGTGTTGGAAGCCCTGGTTAACTGTAATCAGGCAAGAAAAAGAAAAAAAAGGTATCCAAATTATCATTATTTGCATATGACCTCATAGTATACAGAGAGAACCCTAATACCCCAGTAAAAAGCTGTTAGAAATAATAAACAAATACAATAAAGCGGTAGGCTATAAAATCAATAATCAAAAATATGTTGCATTTCTATATGCAAGTAATGAAAATGCAGAAATAGAACTCAGGAAAATAATCATACTTATAATTGCATTAAAGAAATGAAATACCTCAGAATAAACTTAAAGTAGTGAAAGACCTATACAATGAGAATTATAAATCATTTTTTTGAAAGAAATAGAAGATGACAAATCGAAATTGAAAGGCATTCCATACTCATGTATTGGAAGAATTAACATAGTTAATATGGCTACATTACCTAAAGCAGATTTTATGGTATTCCAAATTTAACACTATACAATAAACAGATATACAGATATATACAGATTCAACAATATTCCCATTCAAATCTTAAAGACATTTTTCACAGAAATAGAACAAAAAATCATGAATTTATTTGGAAATACTAGTGACCCAGGATAGCAAAAACAATAATGGGGAATAAGAACACAAATGGAGCTGTCAGAGTATGACTTCAAATTATGCTACAAAGCAATAATAATAAAATTTGAATGGTAGTGGAATAAAAATAGACAAACATATAAATGGAGCAGAATTGAGAGCACAGTTAATAAACCCACATACATATGGACAACTAATTTTCAACAAAGGATCCAAAGACTTACAATGCAGCAAAGACAATCTCCTCAATAAATTGTGTTGTGAAGAGTGAACAGCTACACAGAAAAGATTAAGGTTAGTTTACTCTATAACAGTATACACAAAAGTTAGTCCAAATTGGATCAGAGACATAGATGTAAAACTAGAAACCATAAAAAAAATAGAAAAAAGCATAGGTAAAACACTATAGGACATTGACCTAAGAGATGTCTTTGGGAACAACTCCAAAAGCAATGCAAATATAAACAAAAACAAATGGGATTATACCAAACTATAACGCTTGTGCACAGTGATAAAAGCTCTCATAAAAACAAAAAGACATCCTACCAACTGGGAAAATGTATTTATTTGTACATCATACATCTCGCAAGGGATTAATAACCAAAATATATAATGAACTCATTAAACTAAATGAAAGTACTAATAATTCAATTAAAACTGGATAGAAAACCTTAAATGACTCTCTAAAGAAGACACAAAGGAGGCCAATGGGCACGTGAAAATATTATCTACCTTGCTTACCATTAGGGAAATACAAATCAAAACAATAACACACAGCCTTATACCAGTGAGCATGGCTACTATTCAAAAGATGGAAACAAGTACTAGAGAGAATGTGGAGAAAAGGGACTCTTATACACTGTTGGTGGGAGTGAAAGATGGGGCGACTGTTTGGAAGGCAGTTTGAAGATTCCTAAAAAAATTGAGAATGTAAGTCTCATATGACCTCTACAAGGTATATACCCTAAAAACAAAATACTTATTTGCAGAGATATATGTATCCCCTTGTTCACTGCAGCATTATTTAAAATAGCCAAAGTCTGAAGCTACCTAAATGCCTATATGTATGTAAATACATATGTATAAGAATATATATACACACATGCACATGCACACATATAATGGAATATTATGCAGCTATCAAAAAGTGAAACCCTGCCATTCTTGGAAACATGAATGGTCCTATAGGAAATGAGACTTAGTGAGATAAGCCAGAAAGCAAAAGACAGCCATAGTATGATATCATTCATATGAGATGAATGAGATAGCAAGCAAATGAATGAGCTAAATTAAACCAAAATAGACGTATTAAAAAAGAATAAATCAAACAACAGACTTACAGTAAAAAAAAAAAAAAAAAGCCAATCAAAAGTTGTGAGAAAGAAAAGGGAGAAAGGGAGGAACAAACAGGGTAGGGGGGATTAATCTTATCATGACGAAAAAACTGAAGTGGTGGTGAATTTAAAATATTTTATAAAGATGTTGATTTGCTATGGTGTATGATTTAAAACTGCCATTCTGATATCCCTTCATTAAAATCAATTTAAAAATTCATTTTCGTAAACCTTCCATAACATTCTTTTTATAATTTTATTTTGCCCTATTCTTTTTTATCCAAAAAATACCAGTTTTAATTTAATATAAAACCTTTCATTTTCCTAAATGTACACCTCCATTTCTTTTCTTTTTTGTTCTCCTCTTTTTCTTTTTTAAATGAAATATTCAGGCAGAATTGAGGCAGACAGGCAGGAAGCAGCACTTTATTTTAATTAAGTTGCTCACATTGGTTGCTCTCCCCTGGACCCAGATCTTGAAACTGGGACATTGGGATGCAAGTGGGATTGCTCCCAGGTATACTAGACCACTAGGCCACCTGGCCCAGGCATGCCCAAATCTCGATTTCTTATGCTTTCCATTTTACAGAACATATCTTGCTTTCATTGCTTACAGATCTCCCTTGTTTTAAATACCTCAAACAAGGGTTCTTGCCTTCAGGTTCTTGTGCTTTTGTGGAGAAGATTTATTCCAAGACACTTGTGATGTATCACAGTTTCACCAGGACTCAGGAGATGTAAATTTGATAATTTTGTTGAAATATTTACATCAATTCAAAATGCTGTAATAATAATAAATATGGGCCAACCCAAGCTATAAATTTTGGTACCTATACAAAGAAAATGAGTGTGCTTTTCTTACCTCCATTCCAGATGCTGCAGTTGCTGGAATTACCATGTAGACAGTTCTAATGCATCATTAGGAAAAGGTCAGGGATACCCCATAACTATATTAAAACTATGCTAGAATAAAAGTCTGCCCAGTTACAAAGGCTGAGTTCTATTGACAACTTACTTCAGTTCAGTGAATTCTAAATTATATTTTAATTTGAGAGAACAAGGAACAACAAATGGCCAAGGCTAAGGAAAATATAACAACTGTTGAGTGCTGCCTACAAAAAAAACCCAAAAAACAAAACAAAACAAAAAGAAACCCAACTAACTGTGAGCATTGCATAGGCAACTCCAAAATCAGGGAAAGAAAATTAGAGGGAAATGAAAAGCAAATAAAACTAATATACTAAAGTGGATTGTCAAATACATGTGAGCTTTAATTTCTGTACGTATGTACAAGAGTTGTCTTTTTAGGAAACAAAACTACAGATTTAGCTAGATGGATACACACTGCCCAGAATCAAACAGCACAGTAACATTTATTATTTCAGTCTGGAAAAACATCCCTTTTTAAAATTCCACACAGTAAAGCAAGTGAAAAACCTCCCTCATCAAATAAATGATAATTTAAACAAGTACTTGCTAATGAAACTTCATCACAACAATGTTTTAGGGCTTGATCAGTCAATTTATGTCCATGGGGCCATTAATAAACATAAAGTAGCAAACTGAAAATAAGGCCAGAAGGTAGAGGACAGATCATTCTCAGAGGAGCTGATCCTGAGTTCTAGAGTTTCCGGCTTTTATGGAGCTCTGGTTGAGTTCTGGCTCCACGTAGGGTTGTTTTACTTTGATTGCCCACAAGTGGTTCAAAACCACAGATGTTTTATATAAGTATATAATGAGCTGATTTCACCAAAATTTGAGCGTTGGTTCTTCTGCCCCTTCTTCTGTTGCACGCTGGTTATAACTGGTCCATCTGCAAGTTTTGGCTCTGTTCTCTCTTTTTTCAGGACCGCTAATTGTTAGATTCCCTGACCTTTAAAATAATTGGTAGGGCCCACTTTCCGTGTTTGGGTGGTTTTTTTTGTTTGTTTTTATTTACTGTTTTTCACTCTTCCCCCATTCTCTGCTCATGGCTACCTGTTACCTGACATTTTTATTAACTTTATTTTTTTACATTAATTAGAATTCTTAACCATTGAAACTTTAGTTTCTCAATTTTAAACAATTGTAAAAAAGTCTATTTATATTGGAATACTTGCAAAATGACATATGCTTCCTTACAGTACAAATTCTCAAGGTGGCACAAGACATAGGTGTGTATCAACCCAAACTCTGCCAAAAGCTTACCTAACTTCAAGAATTAATATTAGTAGCATGATCAAAGTACTTAATGAAATCCCAATATTTAGCTTAAAGCTCTAAAATTTCAAGTGAGCAAAAACATTTGGAAGATGAATAAAACCTATTGCTGAAGTTGTATATATCATTTATTTAAACCATTAACATCTCAGGTAAGTTTTCTTGATCAGGGATATCCAGGCTGACATTCATGGGATGAAGCCAGATTTGGTGAATTGGGCTTTTGCATAAACAGCTTTATTTTGGTCCTGTTGATACTTACTGTAAAGTTTCATGAAATCAAATTGGTTACTTTTACTTATTCTAACCTTAGAGATTTCAAAAATTATCCTTAAGTATAATGTAATTTATACCAAAATATCAAAATATCAAAATATAGTATAGATTTAGTCTTTTCCTGGAGCAGAATTCAAAAATAATCCAGAATTACACTGATAAATTTATCCTTTCTGAAATAATCCATTCTTTACTTCCCTTGATAGCATCTTCTCATTCTTTCATTTTGTAAATACCTTACTTCTGAAAGATTCATGTCATTTATATATGATTTAAAAATCAGAAGACATGCCTGTAAAAGTTAAATCAACCAACTTAACCTAGCTTTAAGTTTCTATTATTTTTCTGAACTTAGTAATGACATATGAATGTATCTTCCATGAGCCAGTTAGATAAGAATCAATTTTTTCAAAACCAAATACCATTTGCAACACATGGTGAGATACACAGACATACAGACAGGGACAATAAACAGCACAAAGATCTCTTAATCATTATTTTAAAAATATAGTTATATGCCAGAGAAGACTCACTAATTACAAGAAGAAAAGCAGTCAGCTACCAATATTTGTGAATACTCTAGAATTTTAATAGTATCATTTTCAAGCAATGCTTTCTTTGTCTTATTTCTTCTGATTAAAAAAAAGTTTCCTTAAAACTTGTATTCCAAGGAATAGTACCTTTGATCTCAAAGGTGAGGGCATGAAATTTGCATTATAGACAAATTCTAACTTCCTAAAGTAAGTTTACTTTCACCTGTTCTGGAGTCACATTTTTGTTCTTGTAAAGAATTTATGAGTTAAGTGTCTAAAATAATTAGAATTATTTTTAAAATTGGTTTTATTGAAGGGATATTGCATTTTAATGTTAACTAGGTATACATGATAAGAAATTTACATCTGTGTGTGGGTTTACTACACTTTTGTTTTATACCTTCATTTTACAATTAATCCCCTTTGCCCCCATTTGTCCCCACACCCTCATCTCTTCCTGCACCCTCTGCTTTGCTTTTTTCCCCAATAAATGTCTGTTGTTTTTGAATTAGTTCTTTTTTCAAAGTCTATTACTGTTTGAACTAAACAACAACAACAAAAGTTTGATTATTTCTTGATTATAGTCTAAATGATATCAAAAGTCTGAAGCATCCATTCAACATTTCATCAAAACAGGCTTGTATCAGGGAAACGATTCTCAATATAAGATAGGCACCAGTTTCGAAGTAGTATTCTACTTCATTCTAAATTTTGAATCCTAATTCTCTTTCAGAGAATTTAAATGTCAGTTAAATAAGTACCTCAGTCAAACATTTATCTTTCTTCTTTCTTGGGTTTTTGGCTTGGGTTGGCATGCCAAAAAAGGTAAGTTTAGAAGCTCAAAAAACCCTTTAGTGACAACTGTAGTCTCAAAACATCTTTAATATAATTGATGCTGCAAAACAGGAATTTCTAAAAGCAAGGCCTTAATCCTGGATTTCTTGAGGTTAGCTAAGATACTTTTCACATTTTATTTCCAACTTATTTTTTTATTCAAGTTTAATAAGCGAAACTTAGAGGTCCCTACAATTTACAATGCAGAAGTTGTGTAATTATATAATGGCTAAATTAAATCAATAGGCATATTCATAACTTAGCCATAGATCCAAATAAGTTTATTTCTAGTATAAAACGGGGCAAAAGGAACAAATTAGCACACATGTACAGCTTTAGCTAAGCCTCGGTTCTCTTGTAGCTAATACTATAACCAGTTGGAGTTTGGTGGTTGTGTTTGTTTTACACTTGATGCAATGCACATATTTCACCTGAAGTTCGTGGGTGCTAATCTAACTCCATTCCATGACCAAAATATCCTGTAAAGGGAGACTTCCTTTGAGATGACAAGTGCCCTAATGACTTTTAAATGTCTATCAAATTGCACGATTTTGTTTGTTGTGTAGTTTTTTTTTTTCTTTTTCGGTTGTCAAGGTTTACTAGCAATACCATTTACCTTGAGTGTGAACTAAAGATTTTCCTCCTTATACAACACAGACAGCCAAATTTCAGTTTGGAAATGAGCTATGAACCAAACCTCGAGACAAAATTATTGGGAGATAGCAGAACACAGAACCCTAATTTCTAACCCAGGAAAAAGAATATAACACAGAAATATTCATGTGAAAAGATTATAATTCAGCTCTAAGCCACTAAACCAAAATTTAAGGGCAGAACTCTTGTCCTTAAAAAGTCACATAAAACTCATAAAGCTAGCTTTCCCCAAAATTAAAAAAAGCCCCATATATCTACTTTTAATTTTTTTATGCTAGATTATTTTAATTTCCTATGCAAATATTTCAGTTTGGGCAGGTCATATAAGGCTTCTACTTTGATCATTTTAATTTGAGTGTTAATTTACTTATTTCCTCCCATTTGGGGGAGAAAATACAAATAAGTATTCTATACAAAATGCATAAGCTCCGTTGAGTGTTCATAGGTGACTGGTCAACTGGTGTTACACGTATCTAAAACACCTGTCTGAGACACAAGCTAACTCATTCAGTCATTCTTGGGATCCTCTTCAAATGAGGAATATAACCTGTTCAATCCTGGAAAAAACAATTTATTAATGAGCTCCAGGCAACCAACCATGAGCCAGGAGGTCTGAGACTTCAACAGACCTACTATCACTGCAACTGGAGCTCTGGAGATGAAACCATAGAACTGGTTTTCTCAATACCCTACATCATATTTAGGCAGTTTTTTCTGAGTCACTTTGTGGTTCACCAATTGATAATTGAAATAAAATATCCCATAATTTAGGACATTTAATAGTTAACTAATTAAGAGATATAAGCCCTGAAACAGTCAAATAGATTGCTGTCTAGACTGTCTACCTTTACAGCCTTAGGTGCACTTTTTATAACAAAGAGCACTGAGTAAGTGGTCTTGAATTTGGAGGTCAAGAGAGGCAAGCACAATGTCACTAAAATGTTATCTAAACTTTGAGGAATGCCACAGAACCTTAGGCTGTACTCAGAAAGACTTCTTTCTTATAGCTTATATCTGGTAGATGGGGTAAGAACATTAAATTTCTTTGGGGGAATGAAGACAGAAGCTACAGGAGTGATTTTTGTCTACAATTGTTATGGGTGCTTTTAAAGCTAGACATAACCACATGAACAAGGTAATAAAAGTAGCTATTTATACTTTACAATATGGTTATATAATATTTTAGCAGTTTAACAAAGCCATCTTTTTGATCCTAGGTATTATTGATCTCCTTTAGATACTGTCAAATTAATTCTTTATTGTATTTATAATAAGAGTAAGATTAGGCTTAATTTTTTGATAAATTTGTGAGAAGATAAATGGTTTTATTTTATATTTAAGTGTCTTGCAGTTTGTGATCTTGTATTTCAAGTAAATACATTTTATAATATTGTTCTATAAAGTTTTTATTAATATTTTTGGATTCTATATTAGACAAATCTTAGCATTTAAATATTTCAATACATTTTCCACTTTATGTGAAGCTCATTCTGTTTGTTAAGGTATTATTTTATTGGCTATAGTATTCTGTGTGGTTTTATTCCTGCCTTTTGTTAATGAAATGCCTATTGAATTCCAGTTTTAAGGTTTTCATTGCATCTCTATTTCAGAATTTCAGATATATTAAAAGATAGGTCTTTATCACTTAAGAAAACTTAGCATAATATTTTGCTAACCAAAATCAAGTAGTTAAATTTCTTTCACTGTGTTTTTCATCATAAAATTATTAATACCCTATTAAAGAAAATTTTAGAAATTAATGTCATATATGAATTATCTGTTACTGTGTAACAAACTATATCAATCTTTAAGAGTTTAAAATAGGAGTGAACATTTATCTCATATTGTTTATAAGAGGTATTTGAGAGTGGGTAGTAATAGCTCCAGATATCTCATGAGATTGTAGATGAAAAGGACCAACAGTTCATTACAGCGGTGTAAATGCTACTATGAACTGAAAACTTTTGGACAAACAGCTTCAGAAAAAGCCTTATTTGACTGGTTCTTTAACAAAGTGGGACTGTAGAAAAATTAACCTGCCATAAATCCTCAGTCAGAGAAACTTCCAGTAAAAAAATGAAACTGTTTATTAGTAAAAATATTATAAATTGTGTAAACAAACCCAAGAGAACATTTCATGCTTTAGTATTGAAGTCTCAAAATGCATTTCTCTCTTTTTAAGCTGATATATAAACCCTTACTCCCAGTTGTTTGAAAAGTTCTTTTTTTCCAGAGGGGGTCACTTCTGACAAAGTGTAATAGACTGCTGTTATGTACATGTGTGTGAAATATATTGTTCTTGATCAGCTCCTTCATAGTTCCACCAACATCATCACTACTACTTGGACCTAAGTCGATAGAGGAAAAGTTTTCCTCCCAACACAATCTATCAGCTTATATTGCAATAATCTGAAGGATTTTCTAGAATTGCCTCCAATCCAATTCCAAGACTCATGAACATCATTGGCAAGTCCTTGGTGGATATTGACAGGGAACATCAATTTTCCTCATGATGGGAACTCCATGTACCTGTAAGAGTATCCTCATAGGCAGAATGGCTGACTTCTCTAAGGGTGAGTGATCAAAGAGAAAGCAAAACGGTGCCAATAATATCTGTTATGACCTAGTCTTAGAAAACATACATTGCCATTTATGCAATATTCGATTGGTTACACAAGTCAACTTAATTCAATAAAGGAGGGGACAATACAAGGCATAAATACAAAGAGGCAGTATTTTGGGGAACCATATTGGAATCTGGCTACCACAAAGTTTTGTTTTATATTTAGTGAAATTTATGTCAAATGTAATTTGATCTACTGTTTTTAAAATTAATATATACATAAACCATTTCTCTTCGTTATTGTTTCATCATCATAAGCATCCAGTTTAATGAATATATAGTACTCTATCATAATTTAATCAGCAATTCCATTCTTCTTGACATTTGAGCTGTCTAAAATAAATAACTCTGACATTTAATATTTTCTTTTTATAGAAGTATTCTTTCACATTAATTCCATAAAAATGAGTGTGCATTGTGTTTTAACAGCATTTTGTACATTTTGTTTTAACTTACTTAATACAAGAAGTATTACTTATGACCATAACCTGTTTAGTCTTGATCAATTCAGTTGGTCTAATTCCTTTCTTAAATATCTACTTAGAGAATTGTTTTGTTTCTGGAAAGCTCTTTGTGTCATGTGAATAGAATATAGGGGAAATGTCTGATCTATTTCATTAGTCACATCTTTTATTATTAAGAATATTAAAACAGGAAAGAGCAATGCTTGCATCCCTGTAGAATCTTCTTTTACTAAACAAAAATATCCAAACAAATATAGCATAGAAGGCCTTTCAAAAATTATTCCCAGTTTACCTTTCCTCTTCAGACTCTTATTTCAAATATCCTTACATTTTATACAAGCTCTATCCAGAAGAGTAGTTAAGACTTGAGTATGCCACTTTCTCCTGAGTATTCCATTGCTGATGTTGCTCCTGCAGCTTGAAATTCTCTCTTGCAATCTTAACATTGCTTCTCCCATTTATATGGAAAACTGCATATCTCTGAAGCTTCCAAATGAAGCTTTCCTAAAACCTCTTCTCTAGTAAAATCAACAATTCCATCCATTGTGTTCCCTTGATTGTGTCCTTTTAATTTTTTATAATTACACTTTTTATCTCACACTTTTTTAAGGTACTTGATTTTAAAATATCTTAATCAACTATTTTCTCAGTGATTCCCACATCACCTATCATCTATCATCTATCATCTTTTATCTGTGTATGTGCTTAGCATTAAGCACGTGTACAGAAAGTAAAATTAATGACCTCTAGAGATATTTAGCAGCACCCTCTTCCTTTTTTGAGAAAATAACCCTAATAAAGCATACTTAAGGGAGTTTGCTATTTAAAACCACCAAATGAGAAAATTTTAGATTTCTCTTAGGTCTTATATTCAATAAATATTTATTGAATACTTTACACGAAACACTGTTGTAGGTGTTAAGGTGTATCAGTAGACAAAGTCCCTGTCTTTACGAATCTTGCATTCTAAGTAGGTGGTAAGAGACTAAATAAAAATATAATGATGGTGACATTGGACATTAGCAAGTAATAAAGAGAAAATAAAACAGATTAAGGTGATAAGGTGGTCAAGAAAAGCATCTCTGAATAGAAATGTGTACAAGCAGAAGTGAACAGCTGAGCAATGTGATAACTAATGAAAGAGGATGTTGGATATAAAAAAATCAAAAAAAGAAATTGCCTGGATGCAATTATAGACGAATAGGAAGGGTAGTATAACTGGTGCTCTTTGAGCAGGGAGAAGTGTGAGGCCATGAGAAAAGAGAGAAAGCTGGGAAACTTTTAAATATGTTTCCTTTATTTTTAAATTGAAGTAACTTTAATATAGAAGACAATATGAATTTAGATATGCAGGTTCATCTTCATCATATATATCATATCATGCCCAACACTAAATTATTGATAATCCACTACCACTCTCAATTGGACACCTATGAGCCTTACTCTCACATATCACCCTTTCCCCTTATGGGAAGCTCAGTTCTACTGTAAATAAATGAGGGTTAGTTTTTGTTTTATCTCTTCATTTGACTTTTCTCACTTGCTCTAATTCCATCCATTTTATTGCAAATTGGAGAATTAGATATTTTTTTACGGATGAATATTATTTATTTTGTATATATTATATATCTTATTAATTAATTTACTTATAGACACATTAGTTATTTTAATTTCTTGACTATTGTAAATAATGATGCAAAAAGATTGAGTATGTATGTCTCTTTGAATTACTTTTTTTTTTCTTCTTTTTTACAGTAAATATCCAAAAGTGGGTTGATGACATATATGGAATTTCCATTTTCAAATTTTGAGGAATCTCTATACTGCTTTGAATAATAGTTGCACCAATTTACATTTTCACAAGCAGTGTAAAGAAGTTCTCTTTTCTCCACATTTTTCCAACACTTTTTTCCAGTTTTTTTGATAATATCCATTCTCACAGTTGTGGGTGATATCATTTTATGGCTTTGATTTGCATTTCCCTAATAACAAGGCATATGGACCATCTTTTCATGTGAATATTGGTCATCTGCGTGACATCTTTGGAGAAATGTCTATGTATATCTTCTGCTCATTTTTTGATTGACTTTGTTTTTCTGTTGTTGGGTTTAATTAGTTCTTCATATCTTAGGATGCTACTCTATTGTGGCATGTTAGTATGTAAATATCTTCTCCTTTTCAACAGGGTATCTTTTCATTTTGATGATTTTTTTGCTGTGTAAAAGATTGGTAGCATGATAATATACTTTCTGTTGACTTTTGTTTGTTTCCATTGTTACTGGTGTCCAGTCACCAAAAACCTCTCCAAGACCTATATCATGGAATGTATTTCCTCTGTTTTACTTTAAATATTTTATGGTTTCCTGTCTTGTACTATAGTCTCTAATACATTTTGAATTGCTTTTTGTGTAGGTCGATAGTGAACTATCTAGCTTCATTCTTTACCATGTGGTTGTACAGTTTTTCCAATACCACATGTCGAAAAGACTTTTCCCTTTTTTTTCATTATACACACCTATTTTTTTTTCCTAAATCAACTACCCACATGTGGTTGAGTAAGTTGTGGGGTCTTTATTCTATTTTACTAGTTTGTTTCACTGTTTTTATTCCAGTACCAGACACTTTTGATCACTCTCACTTTGTAGCTTAGCACATTCTTTGGGAGTGTTTTTGTTCTTTTTGTTCTTTTGTTCTTTTTTTTCTCATGATTGCTTTGGTTGTTTAGAGCCTTTTGTGAATCCATACAATTAGTTTTTAATTCTATTTCTTTGAGAAAATCAATGGAATTTTTAAGGACAATTCAATAAAATCTGTATATTGCTTAACATAAGTTGACCACTTAGCAATATCAGTTCTCTACTATGGAATATCTTTTCATCTTTTTTAATCTTCTATTTTTTAGCAATATATAGTAGTATCATTGTCTAGATATTTCATCTCCTTTGTAAAATTCATTCAGATGTACATAATTATTTTAATTTTCATTGTAAATAGGATTGTTTTATTAATTGCACTCCTATCTCATATAAATTGAAACAAATTTTGTATATTAATTTTTAACCAACCATTTTACTGTGCTCATTTATTATTTCTAATCACTTTTTGGTGGAATCTTTAGGGTTTTATACATATATTATCATCTACAAATATCATCATTAACAAATAGTGATTTTTCACTCATTCCCCAGTTTGGTTTAATTTTATTTCCTCTTGCCTAATTACTCTAAGACTTCCAATAAGATGTTGAACGACACTGGTTTGAGTGAATATCATTGTGTTTTCCTTGATCTTGGAAGAAACAGTTTTAGTTTTCTACCACTGAGCATTATGTTGACTGTGGATTTGTCATATATGGCCTTTACTGTGTTGAGGTATGTTACTTCTATCATTATTTTGTAGAGAACTTTTACCATAAATCAATGTTGAATCTTGTCAAATAACTTTCTCTGCATCTAACACTATGATCATAATTTTCCTTTCTTTTATTAATTTTGTGTATTACATTGATAGATATGTGTATGTTGAAATATCCTGAATCCTGAGAGTAAATCTCACTTGATCCTTAAGGAGGAAATTATTGATATATTGTTGAATTATTTCACTTATATATTGTTGAGGAATTTTACATCCATGTTCATCAGATATTTTGGTCTAAAATTTTATTTTTTAGTAATTTCTTTGTTTGCTTTTGATAGCAGCATAATACTGATTTCATAGGCAATAGGTTGTCCTTGTTATTCCATTATTTGGAATACTCTGAAAAGAGCAAAATTAAATTATTTTCAGCATTTTTAGTAAAACTCACTAATAAAGCCAAATTTTAGGGGGATTACATGTTTGTATTTTTTAAAATTATTAACTCTCAAATTTTATTGTGATAGCATTATTGAAGTTTTCTATTTTTCAATTCATTCTTGTTAGGCGGTATGACTCTAAGAATTGCCTGTGTCTTATAGCTTGCTAAACTTACTGGCATATAGCTATTATTTCTCATCTTTTATTGTATTTTGTATTTGTGAAATATCTATTGCATCTTTCTTTTATTTATGATTGTGCTTATTAGCATTTCCTCTTCTTTCTTCTTAGCGACCTAGCAAAAATTTTGTCTGTGTTTAGCTTTGAAATAATGAGCTTTTGATTTAATTGATATTTTAGTCTATTATATATATATATTTTGTTTATTTCTGCTGAATTTAAAACAATTCTTCCTTTTACTAAACTTTGTCTTCAAATCTCCTACCCTTTCTGATTTTATTTCAGGTTGTAGGGCTTGATCATTATTGAGATTTCTAAATACCATAATTTCTGAAGGCTAATATCCTTATTCTAGCTTTTCTCCAAGTATTTTTAGTTCTCTTTGACTTTATCTTTCACTCATTACTCCTGTATTTAGACTCTATGTATTTTGGATAGTTTTCCATCTTTCTTTTTGCGTTTGCTATCTAGGCTTATGCCATTATGCTCAGAGACAACCAGTCTTTGTAAATTTGACTACCTGTTTTGTTTTTCAACATATGGTCACTTTTTAGAATGTTCCATGTAACTTGAAAAAAATGTAAGTTGTTGGGTGGTGTGTTTAGTTATTGTCTACTAAATCCTTATTTTATAATGTCATTTAAGAGAGAAGTTTCCTTTTTCATTTTCTGCCTTGTTGTTCTGTTCATTGTTGTATGTTGAAGTTTTCAACAAATATTGTGTTGCCTCCTATGTCTCTCTTTAGTTATTTCAATAATTACTTCATTTATATTGATGTGCCTTCATTTGGTGCATATATATTAATAAATGTTATTCTGCTTGAAGTATTGATTCCTTAATCATTATGTAATGTCCATTCGCATCATTTTCTACTGTCTTTAGTGCAAGTGTTTTTTATCTAAGTGTGGTAATCCCTATTATTTTAAGTTACCACTTGATTATAAATTTATTGCCCAGTCTCTGACTCTGAACCTATGTTTATCTTTAGAATTTAGAGATGGGTTTCATGTATGCAGCAGGAAGTTCTGATTTTGGTTTCTAATCCATAAGGCACTTTATACTTTTTAATTATAAGTTAAATCCATTAATATTTAGAGCGATTATTGATAAGTAGCTATTGCCACTTCGCTATTTGTTCTGTGGGCATTGTTGTAAACTGTTGTGCCTTTTTTCTTCTCTTTTCACCTCTGTTCACCTCACAAATGCTTTGAAAACATGTATGTTATTGTTTGGTTTCCCTTTTATTTTTCTTGGGTTTTTTTTTTGTTCCCCTATGGATTTATGTTTTAAAGTTACCTTTTATAACCCTTATAAACTTCTTATAAACTTCCAACCTTAAAGTATATTTTTACAATTATCATAACTTGTTAGTCTTGAGCTCATTCTAATAGTCCACATTTTTGCTCTATTCCTCCACATATTTTATACATTTGATATCCTGCTGCTTGTAAGTGGAGTTTCTTTTTTTTATAAAATATTTTTAGTACTTCTTGTCAGTCTGCTTTACTTTTAAAGAATTCCATTAAATCCTGCTTGTAAAATTCTTTATCTCTCCTTCAATTCTAACTGATAACCTAAGAGTATAGCATATTCTTGGTTGTAAATCCATTTGTTTTGTGTTTTTTTTCCCCCCAGCACTTTAAATATATTATACCATTTCTTTCTGGCCAGTAAAATTTTTACTGTGAAATATTCATTCAATCTTTAGAGTCTCCCTTGTATATATCTTATTTTATCTATCTCCCTTTTTATGTGATATTAGAAATAATGTCTTTATTTTTATTGTATTTCTACTGTCAGTTTAATTGTGTGTTCAACGAATGCATGTGAGCATTTATTTTCCCCTTCTAACTAGGTCAAATTACATTTGTCCATAAATTTCCCCATAATTCGTAAAATTGATAGCCAATGATATGTGATTCTCTGGATGCATGTTTTCTATCTGCTTTTAAGATTTTCTGTCTTTGACTTTTGTCATTTGATTTACAATGTGTCTTTTTGTCTGTCTGGATTTCTTTTGTGAGTTGAGATTTTTGGGTCTGGATTTCTATTTATTCCCCTGGTTAATTAATTTCTCAGCTATTGTCTTGAAATACTCTCTCAGTCTCTTTATGTCTCTTTATGTCTCTCTTCCCCTTCTGGGTCCCCTATGATGTGAATGGTGTTCCTCTTGATGTTGTCTCATATGTCTTACAGGCTGTCTTCATTTATTTTAATTTGTTATATTTTTTTTTCTTTCTTGGTGTGCTTCTGTACATTCTACTACCCTATCTTCTATCTCATTGATTTTATTGGAGGCTTCTTCCAGTCTACTTTTGATATCCTCTATTGTGTTCTTCAACACTATAAATTACTTTTTGAAATTGCTTCGTGTTTTCTCTGTTGTAGTTCTTATTTTGCTCTTCAGCGTTGTACTGATTTCATTGATATTTATTATAATTATTTATTTAAAATATTCTTCAGGTAATTTACTTGCATTAATTTTTTTACAATTTTAATTTTTTGTCCAGTATCTACACCTGCGTTTTGTTTGATACTCTGAATATGTTTCTATATGTTAAGCTACATGACATTTATTTGATACATTTATGCAATGGCCTTTTGTTAGTGTATCTAGGTTTTGGCCCAGAATGGTCAGTTCTACTGCTGTGTGATCTCTGCAACATTCTAAATGATGGAAACTCTAGAGCTAGAAACAAGATGAGGCCCATGAATTCAGCCTTGTGGGCTAGAATCAAGGTAGGGAATGCTGAAAGTTTCAGGCATCAATAGCAAGGCAAAAGATGAGATACCCAGAAGGTGCAGGACAAGCAATCCATAGTCCCCAAATAGGAGTCATTGGGACTCAGTTGTAGTAAAGCACAATCGCCTTGAGAATGTCTCTCAGTCTTCTAGCTAGTCTGCAGCCCCAGCATGGAGCAGCATACAACTCCGGAGCCTGAGTTTATGAGATCTACCAAGAAGGCAGTTATGAAATGCTATTTAATAGTTTCCCTAGGTGAGTTGGAAATGACTTTTTCACTAGAGCCTAACAATCCTCTCTGAGATATCTGCTGAAAACTCTTTGCAAGAAATTGTTCAGCTGTTTGAGTAGGGGTTGCAGATCTGTTTGTCCCCACTGAAGGTGATTGAGAGGGATGATCCATTATTTGGTAACCTGGAGAACTGCAACTGTGAGCACAAACACTCTGACATTACAAGTGGGCTAAGTGTGTTACCATCTTCCCCTCAGATACTTGCTGAGAATTGTGGCCTCTGGTTCAGGTGAAAAAGCAAATTATTGAAGCAGAAGTTTCCCAGCACCATCTAGGTTCACAGAGAGACTATTTTTTTTATTTCTGAGTAAACTTTTTGGTTCAACAAATGAAAAGCACACACTCAGGTCTTTTTGCACACTTCATCCATCAACATCCCATGCTGTCTCCTGTGGTCATTGTTACCCAGAATCCTATTGCATTACAAAGAAAAGCCTCTCTATTTTTCATGCCAGGAGGCAGGCATACAGGTCATTTCCCAGGTGTGGGAGCACTCGTTGTGGGGGGAAATTCTTTCATCCCTAGAAGCATGGTCTAATCACTGGTCCCTCAATGAGCCCCGGGTCTCAGTACTTGGCAACATTTATACTGAGACTGATTTATTCTCTTAAGTGTTTATGAAGATGCACATCCGATCTTTTTGTAGATATGTTGGTTCCTATTCTTTTTCAAAAGTTGTATTTATTAAATTGGTGTCATTTTGTTGTATTGTGGGGGGGAAGTGAGCTTGAGCTCTAAGCTTCTACATTCTTGGAGTAATCTTTCATTTTCTTAAGGTTGAAATTTAGGTTATTGGTTTGAGAAAATAATTAAATTTTATTGTAAGTATTTGCATCTATAAACCTTCTTCAGTTGTAAATTGAATTGTATCTCTCAAAAAGAATGTTTTTTTCATCTTTAGTACTTTATAATGGTACCATACTTGAAAATAATAAATTTTGAGATAAAAAAATTATGATAATGTTAAAGGAATATGATTTAATTAAATGCCTGTATCCTTGTGATACATACATAGAGAGATGACGATGTTACAGCAAATAGTGAAAATTCCATGTGAAGACAGATGCATAAGCTATCTATATGAGAAGGACCATCACAAAGATTGCCAATAAGCAATCAGAACTAGGAAAGGCAAGTAAATTTTTCTCTACAATGGGATTATGGACTTTCAGCATGTTAGCTTTAGACTTTTAAACACAAGTATTATGGAACAATGGATTTATGTTTTATAAGTCCTTTAGTCTGTGGTATTTTGTAACAGCATGATTAGGAATTGGATACACCCTCTACAAGTTGTTTAGTTGTGTCTTGTAAATTTTATTACGTTGTGTTTTTATATTCTGTCTTTGCCTTGAATTTTAATCTTTAACTTATTGGTTACTTAAGAATTTGCTGTTTAATTTCTACATTTATGTGAATGCATTTTCTATTAATGTTCAATTTCAATTTTGTGATTGAAGAATACCATTTATTTTATTGTGATTCTTTTACATTATTGATATTTGTTTAATTATTTAACATATGGTCTAACCTGGAGAATATTCCATATGCACCTGAGAAGAATGTGTATACTCACATTGTTACATGGAGTGTTCTATAGATGTCTGATTTTTCTCATTCATATATAAAATCGTTCAAGTCTTCTATTCTGTTGTTGCACTTCTTTCTAGTTCTGCCTATTATTCAAATGGTTATTCCAGAAATTATCATGAGCATATTTCCTTCTTAAATTATATCAATTTGTTTCATATACTATGTAGCCATATTAGTAAGTTAATATATGCTTAGAATTGCTTTATGGATGACAAATTTTTGCTATTATAAATGATCTACCATTTTTCTAATAACATTTTATCTTAAAGTCTATATTGTCTCTTATTGTTGCCACTGCAACTCTCTCGGTGATGTTTGTGTGACATATCTTTTACTTCCATTCTATTGTTGATTCAATTTAAGTGTGTCATTATAGACAGTATATAAATGTATAATGATTTTTATATTTATCATTTTGGCTAATTTATTTCTTTAGATTGGAGTGTCTATCCATTAACATTTAATATGACTATTAAATTTTTGTCTTCCATTATGTATTTATTTTCTATAAACCTATGTCTTCTTGTTCATCTCTTCTTCAATTACTACCTTCTTTGTGTTAACTATTCTCAGGTATAACATTTTAACCCCCTCTATTATTAATTTTACTTTTGTTTTTAAATTTTCTTTTCTTGGTAATTCCTTTGAGGATTATAGTCAACAACTTACAACAATCAAGTGTTGATTGAAGATAACTCTGTTTCAAGAGTCGTAGATGAACTATTTATATAGGTAAAGAATTATTTCTGAGCTCTCCATTTTATTACCCTTTTTAACCTTTGAGTCATAGGATGTTTTGTATAGTTATAGAGGTATTCGATAGACTGTTCAATAGCATGTTATATATATTGTTTTTATTACAAAATGTGTTTGTGTCATAAGATCAAGCATAATTTTTTATTTTTGTTTTTGAAGGAGTAGGAATTAAATTATAGTTTATATGGTCTTTAGACCATACATAAAGCAGTATATTATTACTTGAAAAGCAGATTATGGCAAGTTAAGAATGTATGATGTTTAGGATAAAATTGGGCTAAAAGTGGGTAACAGCATAGTACATTCAGACATTGATTTATAATGATACATATTAAGCTTATATATGATATGTAATGCTATCAATTATTTTTAATAAAATGAATTTCAACACAGATGCACACCAATAGCAATTAAAAATTCTTAGATTTGAAAACTCTGAAAGATAAAAAATTGGAGTTAAAATTACATCTTTCATCTCTAATGGAATTACACATGTATTTGTTTGATCTACTTTAAGGCTAACTAAACATAACTTACAATAAAGTGGGGTATAAATTTTTTAAGAAACAAAAAGACTATATAATCCTGTACTTAAAGATCCATCACATTAAAAAATGTATAACTATTCCACCTTCATTTATGCTAGGTTTTGTTGTTTAAAGATAACAAAAGTAATTGCAGTTCCTGCACAGGAAAAGTTGTTAAGAGAATGAAATACATTGTCCATGCCCTTCCCTCTCTATCTTTTGTCAGTCCATGTCAGGTATTGTATCATGTTATTTTCTTTTAAAAACTGTTTTACTATATTACATTGCTAATGTTTTTTTAGGATATTTGAATTCATATCTTGGTCATTTCACATTATTTTCACATTATACCCATCACCAGACTACCAGTGTTTTTAAACACTAACTTGTTAAATTTTCCCTTCACTTGTCCCACTCGCAGACATCCTGTAGGCACAAATTTAACTACTCTGAATTTTGTAGAGATTTTTCTGTTTATTTATTTTGTTTCCTTATATTCTATGAGAGAAACCATCCTGTACTTCATTTCAGGTTTATTTCACTTAGTGTAATAATATCCAGTTATATCCAGGTTATTATCATAAATGCATGTTAAATCATGGCAAGTGCTTTTTCTGCTTCTATTGAGATTCCCATATTGCTATTGATTTTCACTTTGCTGATGTGGTGTATTATATTGATTGATTTACATAGGTTG
Source organism: Solenodon paradoxus (assembly GCA_004363575.1). Lineage (NCBI taxonomy): Eukaryota > Metazoa > Chordata > Mammalia > Eulipotyphla > Solenodontidae > Solenodon > Solenodon paradoxus. The sequence goes on along the minus strand of RJWH01005072.1, from coordinate 6,255 downwards.
AACTATCCATGTATCCCTAGAATAAATCCCTCTTGGTCGTTATCTATAATTTTTAATGTGCTGTTGAAATTAATTTGCCAAAATTTTGTTGATGATTTTTGCATATATATTCATCAATGAAATTCATTTGTGATCTTATTTTTGGTGCTTTTTTTGTCTAATAATTGGAAAAAGTGAAATGGTTGCCTCATAGAATCCATTTGTGAGTTTTTTCTTCTCTTTGATTTTGTGGATCAGTTTAAGGAGGATGTAAATTAGCTTTTCTTTGGTAGAATTTCTAAGGAAGTCATGTTTTATGGGACCCTTATTCATTGGGGAAACTTTTGATTGCTACTTCAATTTTCGTGGTTGTGATTGGTATATTCATGATATATATGTCATATTGGTGCAGTTTGGAGAAGAGCTTCTTTGTGGTGGTAAGGCAGGGCAGCTCTCACACTGGTGCTCTCAGTTGCAAGGAGAGATGTCACAGGCAGCCTAGGTGTATTCTAGGGTCCAAGAAAGGGAGGTCACAGTTTACTTCTTATTGCTGGTGGTAGTTGAGACTTAGTGTCTTATTTAACTTTTAAGTGCATCTTTATTTGATCACATTCATTAAACAAATCTTTAGAAATTTTTTATCTATAGTTATGACATTATAATATGGATATGTATAACTGATGTGAAAGTAGCAGACTGAATGCAGATAGATATCAGGAATACTAATATTACACTTCCTTCAAAATTAAGAAGTTCCTCTATAATTTTATTGAAAGAACACTACACTATAGCATTAGGTAGGTTTAATGTATAAATCATCATAAATCTATAACTGTTTCTAATAATTAAGGTCACCACTAAGACAGCAATACTCTCACTATGTATTTGTCAGTGTTAGACAATATTTTGAAATAAATCTTTTGAAAAAAATATTTGCTATCTAAAAAAGACATAGCTGATATTCAAAGTTATAGATATTTTTAAATAAAAGGGTTGGCAAAAACTCTATTATAAATAGAAATCATAAGAAATGCTTAGTGGCTATAGTTATACCAGACAAAGCATATTTTACAAGAAAAATGGTACTTGAGATATAAAGTGATATTTTATAATGATTAAAGTTTCATTTTTTCTAGATTGCATAAAATTATAAATAGATATTAACATATCAACAAAAAGTTTCAAATTCTGTTAAGTAAAATCTGACAAAATTGAAAAGTGAAATGGTTTGAAAAATAATGTTTAGGAATTTTTATACTAATTTTCAATTGTGGATAGATAAAAATACAATACAAACTTAAATTATAATATTTAATCAATAACATACACAAACTTAAAAACTACACCTAGCATACATCTCTGGACTTATCCACTCCAAAACAATAGAATACTAATTTTTTCCATGATACAAAGAATATTCTACTAGATTATATAAAATTATGGACTCTAGAGTAAGTCTCAGTAAATGTAAAAGTACATAAATGATATAAACTAAATTCTATCACAATAATAATATAATATTAATTGCAAAGATATTTAGTAAAATCTCATATATGTAGAAATTAACCCAAGCTTAAATAAAACATGGGTCACAGAAAATTACAGGATAAATTAAAATGAAGAAAGAATATGCAAATCTTCATAGAAATAATGTAATGCAACATTTACAGGAAAATGCTTAATTATATATGTGTACATTAACAAGGAAGAGATATCAGAAATCAACAACCTAAACTCCAACCTTATGAAAATTTAAATAGAAGAGCACATTCAAATTAAAGATGAAGAAAGAACATAATAAACATTAGAATGACAATAAATGAAATACGAATCCTCAATGAAGTACTAAGAAGCAAAATTCATCAGCATATAACAGCTACTATACAGCATTACCAAACGAATTTATCCCAGGGGTGCAATTTGTAAGAAATATGAAAAATTATCAAAAGGTGCAGACCAAATATTTAATAAAATTAAGTGTTTTCATCATAAAAATATATAACAGAATAGTCAAAGAAGGGAATTTGCTATGTGATAAAAAGCACTAACAAAAATCCCACAGTTAACATTATATTCAATGTTGAATGACTGATTTATCCCTAAAAGCAAGAGCAAGACAAAAATTTCCATTATTGTCACTATCACTCAAGATTGTACAGGAGCTGTTAGTCTGGGTAATTATGTAATAATATGGGAAATGGAAGTTATTTATTTTAGAAATAAATTTATCTCACTTTGTGTTTTTGTGTGATCATTTATATAAAAAATTAAGGAATGCATAACAAAAATCTTAGAAATAAGTTCAAGGAAGAGTCATCATACAGGATATTTTATACTTTTATTTTTTATTTTAGTTATTTAAACTAAAACATTGCATTATAATAATTGTGTCATTATATAACTGTAAATTGTGGATTAATGTCAATCAATATCTGTGTGTAATAAATTCACCATTTCAGTCATGATAAAAGATTAGTAAGATTAATTTGATTTCTATACAGTGACCATGAATAAACTGAAAAAGAAATTAAGAAAACATTTTTATTTCAAATCAGATTAGTTTGCTTTGCTGGCTTAGTGGTAAATTCACTCACTGCCTGTGGTCAGCATAATCTGCATACATCCCAAGGACCCGGGTTTTGTATCTAGGGCCACATGAATAAGTCAAGATGAACAATTAAATGAAATAAATACTGGTTTCTCCTCCTCTCTCTTTCTGACTGTTTTCCTGTCAACTATCATTCCTGCCTGAACCTTTCCTTTATAGAATAAAACAGTATTTGAATAAGAAGCTTCAGTCTCTGTGCACAGCATGGGGGCTGTCTGTAAACCTCCCTGAGACAACCACAGTGAGTGAAGTCCATTTCACCAAATACAAGAAGCTGCCTGATGCCTCTATGTTCAACAGAGCTCACAGAAGTTGCCTGTAAACTTGCTACTAAACTGTAGAATTGCAAAGAGGAAGAACCCCTGCTCTCACCATCACGTACTAAGGAAAACTAATAAGATTATCAGCATACTTTAAAAAATATTGGAGGAACATTGCATCAAAATATATGTTTAAGGTGTACATCATTATAAATCAACATTTTTATATCATGCATATAAAATAGAAGATATACTAAAAGGAAGCTTTAGAGTCAACAAGAGATTAGTATGTATATTTGAAGTGGTGAAAGAAAAAAAAAGTGGAAAAAAAAAACTTCCAGTCAAGATTCCATTAAGGTAAATATCCAAAAATAAAAGAGAGATTAAGAGTTTCTCAGATAAGTTAAAACTGAAGATTGTCATTACCACAAAATCAAACTTGTAGGGAACATTAAGGAACTCCTTGGAACTATAAAGAAATGACACAAGCAATTAAATACATGAAAAAAATATGACTGGAAAAATTGACTATAAAGTAAAATAGATTATTCATTTATAAAGCATAAAGATTAAATGAGAAAAAAACTAAGGTCATGATAAAAAGAAATGAATCCTTATGAGGATGCAAAATAAGAAATTAAATATAATATGTGGGGGAGAGATTTAAAAATGTAAAATTTGGCGTGCATTCAAGGTTAAGAAATTATAAATCAAAAGAGAACATCATATACATAGGGTGTTATATTTGAACCTCATGGTAACCAGAAAGCAAACATTTTCTTAAATACAAAAAATAAAAAGGAAATCTAAACATAAATTAAAGATCATCAAATCTCAATGTAAGAGATGAAGAGATGAAGAAACTATGAGAAATCACAGAAATAGCTAGAAAATAAGTAACAACATTGCAATAAATATTTATCAATAATCACCTTGAATGTAAATTAACTAAATTCTTCAATCAAAAGACATAAGGTGACTGAATAGATATCAATCAAAAACAAAAAATAAGAACCTAGTACATGCTACATACAAGAGACTCACCTCAGCAATGACACATGCAGACAGATAGTGAATGGATAGAAAATATATTGCATGCAAATTAAGATGAACCTAAAGGGAGTTACAGCTACATTCATATCAGACAAAATAAACTTTAAAACAGACAATGTCATAAAAGACAAAGGTAGACACTAAATAATGGTAAAGGAGTCAATCCATCAAGAACACATATTTTCATTAATATATTTGTACTCTAAAAGGTATCACAAAAATATAAGTAAATATTGACAGACCTAAAGGGAGAAGTTGACAATAGCAAATAATCATAGGAAATTTTAATAACTCTCTTTCATCAATGGATAACCCTATCAAATTGAAAAACAAGGAACACTGGACTACAGTGGTGAATTAGACCACTTGGACTTACTAGATATATACACAGTATTCCATCTTAAAAAAAAACAAAAAACAATCAGACATACCATTCACTCTTTTCAAATGCCCGTGGAGCATTATTAACGATAAACCACATATTTGAAAACAAAACAAATCTCAACAAATTAAGAAAATTGATATCATGTCACTATGTTCTAGAATAGTTTGAATCTAGAAATTAGTCACAGAAAGAAATATGACAAAAATAGTAAATATATGGAGATGAAACAACACACTGGTGAAAAATATTAAGTCAACAAAAAGTCAAGCATGAGAAAAAAGTACCTGGAGTCCACTGAAAATAAAATACTATAGCCAAAATCTTTGGGCTGCAACAAAATTAGTTCCTAAGAGGGAATTGTGTAGCAATAATACAATTTTACTTCAGGAAACACTAAAAAGTTCAAATAAATAATACAACCTTCTATTTAAAGATACTATAAAAAGGAAAAAAAAAAAACCTGAAGTTAGTAGGACAAAAAAATAGTGAAAATAAATGAAAAAAGCATCAGCGAATCTAAGATCAGTTTCTTTGAGAAAACAGACAAATTTTTAGCTAGATTCACCAAGAAAATAAAAAAGAAAAAGGCTTTAAAACTGAACTGAAAGAGAAGCTATGATGTCTTCTACAGATATACAAGGAGAATACTCTGAATATCAATATAGTAACAAATTAGATAACCTAGAAGGAATACATTCTTAGAATTGTACAATCTTCCCAAGAAGAAATATTAAATAGAAAATCTGAGCAGATTGATCATATGTAAAAAATTGAAATAGTATGCAAAAACATGCCTCTCGCCAAAATTAAATTCCTGGGCCAAACGATTTCATTGGTAAATTTTAGAAAAGATTAGAAACATTTAATATCCATACTTCTCAAATTCTTCCAAACACTTGAAAAGGCAATACTTTCTAGCTCTTTTTCAGAGGCCAGTGTTTCCTAGATACCAATACCAAACAAAAAACACAAAAAAAACAAAGATTTCACAAAATATTATAGGTCAGTATATCTTACGAAAATTTATGCAAAAATACTCAGTAAAACTTTATCAAACCACATTCAATGATACATTAAAAAGATAATACGCCATGATTAAAAGAGACTTATTCCAGAAATTCAAGGATAGTTCAATATGTGCAAATTAATTAATGTGATGCATCATATCATAAAAAGAAGTATAAAAGTAATATCTTCTCAATAGATGCCAAAAATAATTCGATAAGATATAAAATTCATTTGTGATTAACATGTATGGATGGAATATGCCCAAACATAATAAAAAACCATATGTGATAAATATATAGCTAATGTTAGACTCAATGGAAAACTGAAAAATGGAAGATTTTTGATTAAGAATAGTTAGAAGGCAAGTTGACTACTCTCACTACTATCTAAAATAAATTTGAAATTCCTAGACAAAACAATTAAGCAAAAGAAAGAAATAAAGTCATCCAACTGGAAAGAAAGAAGTAAAACTATCACTATTTGTAGATGAAACTACATTATGCTTAGAAATCTTAAGTAATCAATCAAAATCTATTAGAAATAATTAACAAATACAGTAAAGCGCCAAGGTAAAAATACATACAAAACTACTGAAAATTTATATATAACCAATGAACTAGCAAAAAGAAATTTTAAAACATATCATTTAAAATTGCATCAAAAAGAAGAAAATGATAAGAAATAAATTTAAAAGGGTAAGAAATCAAAACATTAAAAACTTCAAGACATTGTTCAACAAAATTGAAGAGCTTATAAATAAAGGGAAAATATGCCTTACTCATAGTTTGGAAGCATTAACATTGTTAAAATGACCATTTTAGCGAAAACAATATACAGATTCAATATCATCTCTATCAAAATTATAGCAACATTCTTCACAAATACAGAATAAAAAATCTTAAAATTTGTATGGAACCAAAATTACCTTAAATAACCAAAGTAGTTCTGAGAAGAAATAGTTG
>RJWH01005071.1:0-86453 GCA_004363575.1 Solenodon paradoxus | reverse complement strand
GGGTTAGGAGGCTGGACAGCTTGCAGGAGAAGCGGACACAGGGGCTCCCCCTACTGGTGCAACACCCGGGAGGGAGCACCTCCTGACTCCTCACCCCTGCAGTGCCCACACCCAGACCTGGGCCTTGATGCATCCTGTCTCCAGAGAGTGGTGGCGGGGACTGGGGCATGAATCGTGACTGGGAACGGAGAGAGTCTCACCCACAGTCCACACGGACCCCCTCAGCCGCAGGGGTGAAGAGGCTCTCGCGGGCACTTCTGTCGGAGTTTCTGAGTGGCCGGCCAGCTGTCTGGCTGGCTGCAATGGAAATTTTATTTGGCTTTCTAAAACTGGATTTTGCCATCTAAAAAAATCTTTGCTCTCACTAAGCACCCCCTCTTTTTAAAATCCATCAAGGTAACATTGCTTTAAAACACTATCTAGGATTAAGATGTGTGTTCTCACATCCCAGCATCTGCGTGCAGCTCACGAAGCCGGAGTCCAGTTCCGTCCGTCACCACGACCCCTTCACCCAGCTGCACCCTCCCTCCCCTTCTCTGGTCTAGAGACTAAAGCCTATTTGGTTTTATCAGGTCCATCTTTTGGTTTCTCTGCATGTGAGTAAAATCCTCTAAGCTTGTCTTTGTCCATCTGACTTCATTCTGCATAATTCCCTCGAGGTCCATCTGTGTGGTTGCAAATGGGATTTCATCTTTTTTTTTTCTTTTCCTTTTTCTTTTTTATAGCTGAGTAATATTACAACAGGAATCTAGACCAAATGGCCTCCTGCTGTCTCTTTCTGTTCAAGGGATCCCAGGCCCTGGATCTTTATTTGCACCTGCTGTTTCCCTTCTGTCTTTCAAGGGCCCTCTGACCCCAAGCGGCACGGCAGAGGCCCCGTGTCAGAAGTACTTCTCCAGCAAAGGGAGGCCCCCTGGGGGACGGAGGTGCCAGCCTAGGGTCTGAGGGGCCCCGGGGAGCACTGTGCTTCTGGTCCCAAGCAAAGCGCTCTGTCTCTGCAGAGCCGATTCCCAGCATTCGGAGACAACTGCTTTACAGGCAGTGACGGCACAGGTGCAAGAGATGACATGCGCTTCTGTGTCCAGGGGACTCAACCTCTGAGAGCTTCTAGCCTGGGGGTGGGATGTGTCAGGGAGCCCGAGAAAAAAGAACAGAAACGCAAGTCCAGTGAGACCCCAGCCATGCACCACGAAGCTCCTTGCCAAGCTCTATGGGTAACTGAGGTAGTTTGTGACACGTTTTGGCCACAAGATGGACATCTGTTAATAAAGTCAACTCCTGAAGAAGAGAAAGCGTGCACTGATGGCACAGGCGGAGACGTGGAGTGGCGGTGGGGGAGCGTGTCGTCTCAAACACAGAGCCTGAGGCTTGCACGGGGAGCGGGTCTGCTGCAGATGGGAGGTGGGCGCTTACCCGCCCTGCATCATGTGCCCACCTTTCCACCCCCAGTCCCAGGTCTATCCAGCACTTGCAGGAAGGCCTGGGAGACCTCTGAGAGCCAGGGCCTGGGGTCGTGCTTCCAGCGATGCTGGTTACAAGCGAAGGGTTGGAAGCAATAAGGGACTGTAGAAACACACACACACACACACACACACACACACACGCACGCACACACAGGCAACCAGCTGTTAGGAAGCACGAGGTGCATCTGGGCATCATCCCTTGGAAAGATTTCCAAGAAGGCTCTTGCGGAAGTTTCAAGCATCCATCGTACAACCACACACGTGAAAAGGAAACCAAGCTACAACAAACTGCAGTCTCTTTAAGAGCGCACGAGCATACATGGAAGGCACACAGGCATGTGCGTGTGTGCACAGGGTCACACGCACACACACAGTGCATGGAAAAGGGTTTGGAAAAGTACTAGCCCACGTCGCACATGTTTCTGGGGAGTGGAAGCAGAAGACGGAGGGTGAGGGAAATTCCGTTTTGACTCCACATAGACAGGTGGTTTGCGTTTCACAGCAAGAACGCAGCTGCCCTGGACTTTTATGATAAAAGGAGATGATTCTCTGACAAGTGCCATCATGGCTGTGGTCAGGAAGACCCCTGCAAGGACGGAGATGCCCTGGCTAGTTCAGGCTGAAGCCGGCTAACTTCAGGCTGATGGCGTTGGAATAGTCTAGATGCTTAGCACCCGCAGCAATGCAGAGACGCACACACCCTGGTAGCCAGACTGCATGTCAGGGGGCTGCTCGACTCTCTCCCTCTTCCAGAGGAGGTTTCCAGCTCACCTGTTCAGAAAGGAAATTGAGGGCACAGTCTGCTGTGCCCCCAAGGCGGTGCCCCAGCGAGGAGAAGCAGAGCTCTGGGCAGGGTGCCGGTGAGCCTTCCCACAGGAAAGAAAGGACATGACTGGTCTGCTGCCCCTGGAGCCTCTCACTCCCGATCACCTGCTTCCTAGGCAGGTGGATTATCTGTGCACCAGGCCTGGCACATAGAACAGGGAGACAGAGAAAGACGTTGTCACTCTGGTTTCTACACGACAGCGTGGTTCAAGCCCATCTCTCAGGGCCCCAAGACGACGGGGCTGGGAGCACAGGCAACGAGCCCACCTCTCCACAACGGTGCTTCCCAGGCTGTGAGCTGCGGCTGCAGAGGGGAAGCCTGGAGAAGCGCCAGGCTCTTCCAAGCCACGAGTAGGATTAGAAGCCAGAGTCACAGGGAGGAGACACACACAGGGTCTCCTGCATGCCTGCAAGGGGAGGGGCAGATCTGCCTCTGACCAGTGCCCAGGGGACACTTTGTGTCCCCCCAAAGCTGCCCTGGGTTCTAGCCTGCACTCTAGAGAGACCTAGGACTCTGAAAGTGGCTCCATGGTCTCCCCGCCACCCAGGGGCAGGTTGGGGAAGCCCTGCAGCGGAAGTACCAGTGTAACCGGCTGGAGGTGTTTCCTCCCCAAGGAAACACCCAAATCCGCTGCTGCAGCATGTGTGCACATGGGCAGAGGAGGTATCGGCCTCAGTTTTTCCTTCTGCAAAATGGGACACTGATGGCTCCCTCTCAGAATTGCCGTGGTGTCCAGATGTCTTGTTCTGTTTTCCCTTCTGACCGCAGGATACTACAAGTTTTAAAAAGAATGGAGGAACTGTATGAAATGCACAACTTTTCATTATTTTTTGGCCAGGTGAGAACGTTCACATACACACGTGCACACCCTCTGCTTGTCACTGCCGCGTCTTAAAGGATAGGGCATTCGACTCCCAACGAAAGAAGGACATAATCTCAAAATAAAGGACAGCTCTTCCCATTGATTACATTTAGATCTATTCAAATTTTCTCGGAAGTGCCCTTACTTTTCTTATGGAGCTGCACCCTGTGGGAAATGTCATGATGGAACCTGAGGAGTCGCAGACCAGCATTTGGGAACCACCGAGATCATGAAGGTAAAACGCCGCTCAGCACAGGCACCGGCACCTGAGACTTAGCCGGACACGCTCACTGTGGTGGAGGCTTGGGACACTGGACCGTTCACTCCCGGGGCCGCTGCCCCGACCGCCCCCACTGCTCCGTTGCAGCACTCTGAGCCCTGAGCCTTTCACACCGGGGGAGCCGGATAAAGGCCTGGATTGACTCTGTCGGGTCACCAGGGTTGAGTCACTTTGCTCCATGACACCTTAGTGGCAGCTCGGTCAAGGCCAGCTGGAACAGGGGAGCAGTGATGGAGGGTTTGGGACCATTTCTGGGCCAGAAGATGGCACGCAGCACACTGTCCAGTGGGACATACATCTCTGGACTCTCACTGCGTGGATTGGAAGCCTGGGCTCGGCCTCATACTTCTTCGCGCGTGTGAAGTATCCTACTTGTCTTCTTCTTCCCAAGAGGGAATGAGGACACGTCGGTCTTCTAAATGAAAGGCATGGTGCTCTGCTACCTACCTTTTCTGGGACTGACACGTATCATCTAATGGCCACTCAATATGTATTCGTAACTATGATGAGGGGTTATTTTTTAATCTCGGTCCCTGACCACCTGGTGAAAGACAGCTCTTTCCAGCTGAAGATGATACCAACAAGACTCACAAAGTCAGCATGTTTGGGGGCGATGACCTGACTCACCCCAAATACATTTTGCTGGGAGAGAGCTTTCAGATGACATGGCACGTCCATGAAGATGTGGGGACGTCACCTTTCTGCTCTGGCCCTCTGAGCACACACACTTTATTTCACCTGGATGATGGCCCCGGCCAGCACCAACTTTCACATCAGTCTTTGTCAACTTAACCCTGCACCAGCCTTAGCCCACAAAATGCCCGTCAAGTCTTCCACTACTTTTCAGGGAAACAAAGAAGAAAGATAAGTGGCAAGAGGTAGGCACCGTGGTTTTCTAATAAGCAACGGCAGGAAGGTTTTCAGTCAAGTCTGCTGAACGCATCTGCGGGAAGCAGTCTCTCAATGATGAGGTGGCCACGCTACAGAATCATCATCACCTTATGCGTCATTGTTTACAACATCCAAAAACACACGCTGCTCAGAAGCACCGCTCACTGTCCACACAGCTGCCAGCTGTCCTCTTCCAAAAGGCGGTCACTCACCCTGGCCACCTGACTGAACAGCATGAGCACTTCCTCGCTTCTAGTCCCTCCTTGAGCACAAGAGGGGTCCGTCCACCAGGCACAGCCTACCTTCAGCTCTTTAAGAAAAGAAGACCCTGCTTCCACTGTATTCGCCAACCTCTTCTTATCACTACCCCTGGCAAACGCAACAAGTTAGGAGGAACAACTTCTCTCAGAGGAACCAGCTGATGTCTGTCGGGAGAGACCCAGACGTAGCAGGCAGGATGGCTCATGCAAAAACACCAGAGTAAGCAGGTACCTGAAGGCCCCCAGAAAGGTCCCTGGAAGAGTGGGCTGCAAGCTGTGATGCTAAGGAAAGTGCAGGGTTCGGTGCTGAGAGGGCGGGAGTCTGTTCCCAGTGCACAGGACAAAATGGAAGCATGTGGGACAAGGGACAGTAGGCGGCAGAGACAAAAACAGCTAGGTGGTGCTTTCTCCTAATGAACACGTGGGCGGGGAGGTCTACTTTGGGAAGCCTCCACACCTCCCTCACCCACTCTGTGTTGCGACTTTCTGCACGGACTCCTGCAAACTTCCAGGCAAACGAAGCCTGCAGAAGATTCCTTTTCCTCCATGCTGAGACTGGCGACAGGGTCTTCGACTCCTTAAATGCTCATGACTTGTCTTTATGCAACACAGCTCACCCCATGGACGTGACTTCGTGTCTAACATCTCAAGCTCTGGAATGACCCCTCTTGACCAAGGTTCTGCCCAAGGCTCTGCCTTGGCCCTCAGGCAAGAGCCAGCCAGTGAGATTCTTAGGCTCCGATATTATCTGCACATCCTATGCGCTGGTGAGGGCCGGTGGTAAGCTAGGAAGGATGTCAGGATTCACAACAAAACTAGGTGAGTCTGCACAAATTAAGATAAATTGCAAACACACCAGATACTGAGTGGAAAACCTCCCTGGTTCTCTCGATCGTACCTCACCAAATACACTATTTCTGGAAATCCAAGTCTTAGTCCCCAAATTGCAATTCCCAGGTGCAAACACTTCAGGCTCTCACCAGCTCGTCTGGTCTGCAGCTCAGGTGTTTATATTCTGAGTCTTTGGGTAGAAGCACAAAACCTTTACGTGAAGCTCAGTCCCGCAGCCTGTTCCACACTATACACTCAGAGGAGGCATGTCTGAGGTCTGCAGACATGAAGCGTCTGTAAAGAAGCCTGAATAGGAAAAGTGCTTCTCACCTTAGAAACATGATTCTAGAAGGATCTCTGTGTTTCATATCATCACCATCGACGTTCGGTGATTCCACCCCTATTGACTTTGACTTAAACGCTCCTGGTTCCAGATGTTATCTGCCATATTTTTCGAATTATCCCCTTCTATTGGGAGCTAGAGGATGGATCTTCATCTCTATTCCTTTGTCTCATGGTTCCTGCTCCTGAAAAGCCTGCCATCAGCTGTTCCTGTGCCTCAAGCTTGTATCAAGCCATCTTCCCTAACTAACGCAATCCTCTCCAAAGATGACTTGGTCCGGCTGCCAGGAAAGAAGAGCATTTCCTTCATCTGGTTTCAGATGGAATAATTCAGCTCTCTTGGCTTGGCAGGAAGGAAAAACCAATGTTTTCCTGGATGGCCCTTGGCACAGACTTGTGTCAGAATTCTAGCATGTTCCATAAACATAAGAGCTTGCCGGGTGTCCTATTGTGCTTTGTCAGGTCTCTGAACTCTCGTCCTCCCATCGCCATCACCTCATAGGACCCACCTCATGTCATGGCTACAGTTTGCACCGCACCCCTGTGCAGGGTCTGCAGTAATGGCTGGAAACCACTGCAGCAGCCTCTATGGACTCTTCATCCTAGTCACAGCCCTGACCTCTCCTCACCATCTCTCAGGGGTGACCATGTAGCTCAGCTAGCCTCCTGCACACCTCAGTTCACAGGTCCTTTCTTCACGGCTCTTTTAACAACCCCCCATCCCCCAAAACGAAGCCTTTGAACACCTTCTCTTCCTCTATGGACGGACTTGTCTGATCATGGAAGCCAGCAACCTTCTTCCATTTACTTAACCTTGGAACCTCCACCTTCACCCTTTATCTTTCTTTTTGCTGCTCTGAATACTCAACTGATTCCCAAAGTTCAGCATGTTCCACTCTTCATCCTCCCACTGGGAAGTCTCTCTTCATTTTCTATTGCCGCCATCCCAGTGCCTCCCTTCATCTTTAGCCTAGTTAGAAAAAAGCTATATATCCTAGCTAGCCCCTCTGCTCTCACTCCCCATTCCTCCCAACTCACGCTCGACCTTAATTGCCTAGGAGAATTTTAAATGACACCTAACATGTCATCCGCCTGCTCAAAAACATCACTGCCCCCTCCCACCGACGAGGGCACGCGATTCCATGTTATCACTGGTGTCATACCTCTTATCTGGCCACATAACTGGCCCTTCCTGTCCTGGACCTCCCCCCCCCCTCTCTCCAGATTCCAGTCCCCTTGCTCTGAGTCTTGTTATCACGTATGCCCAGTGCATGTTAATACATTTCCAAATCTATGTTCTTGGGCAGAAACTGCTTTAATGATGTGAGTGTACAAATCCCAGCACACAGCTCATATTTAAATAAATAATCCCTGCAAGGAAACCAACATCTCTGCCTGTTTTGCAATGTGGAGATGGAGACACGGAGTTCAGTCCCAGGTGTGTTTTCCTCTATTCTCCACCATGCCACTACGGGCTACACCTGAGACGGGATGTTACCTGTGAGGAGGGGGAAACTCAGAGAGTTTAGGTAAGTGTCCTGTCACTACATGAGATGGCCATGTTGACAAAGAGTCTTGCTCTGCTTATGGTCTATCTGCAGCTCCCTTCTCTCACCCCACCTTCCTCTCATAGGGAGGACTCTTCCCTGATAACTTTATTTTCCCCTCCACATTGCATCTCTCCTCACCTGAGAACAGCACCTGGCTTATGGGAGCAGATGTCTTCTAAACATGGTTCGAACGAGTAAGAAAACTAGGAGAAGACAAGACCAGTCTTCTTCAACTTCCATGTTTTGAGATACCTTCTTTTTTCACTAGTGGACCCATTAATTAATTCACTCATCAGCGACGTCTTGCATGTCTGCTCTGTGCCAAACAGGATTCTGAGCCTGGCGAGACAGGGCTCCCTGAAGGCAGAGATGGAACTTACATTTTAGATTCACCTGATATTTTTAGGTCATTTGGTTTAAAAATTACTTTTTGCAACTCTGTATTCAACATGTGAATCAGCATTTTTCAATATTATGCAACAAAATTAAAATGTAGAAGTGAATTGGATTATGAAGCTAATTGAAAACGATATTAGTTATCCATGTTCCCAATTTCAAATATTGATGTTCATCAAAACAGCCTCATTTTCTCACTGATGGGCATTATGATAAATGTTCTACATTTGAATTTATCAAATTTTTCTCCACTCCTGCCCCTTTCATCTCTTTTCTAAATGGAGTTTCATGTAGAAATGACTCGTATAAGCATTACTGCTGGTTTAATGTACAAATGTGTCTGAGAACCACCGGTTTACCATGTGCCAGAGGCTCAGATGATGGGTTTTCCCTCCCGTGGTGGGGGAGAAAGAATGAAGTCACGGTTCACCCTCACATTATACAGTCTTCTTGATAGCCAAGTGAATGGTGATGATGACTGGGGAGGCAGACTGCCTCATTCTGAGTTTTGAGCCTGTTTTGGACCAGGCTGAATGACATTTAGCAAGTCATTTAAACATTCTGAGCTGTGGGGTCCTCATTTAGCAATGGGGAAAGCATAAGTATCTTTTTTCATAATTTAGATAACATGGAATAATACGTGCAATAGTATAATGTGACCTCTGGCATATTAGGTTCAAGCTTTATGATAATGATGATGGTGGTGGTGATGATGGTGGTGATGGTGGTGGTGATTGATGGTGGTGGTGGTGGTGATGATGGTGGTGATGATGGTGGTGATGATGGTGGTGGTGGTGGTGGTGGTGATGGTGGTGGTGGTGGTGGTGATGGTGGTGGTGGTGATGGTGATGGTGGTGATGATGGTGGTGGTGATCTGGGTCTTGTTAATTATGAACACTGGTTTTTGACAATGTAAACTGACCTCTGTAGTAAAGGCAGCTCCATTCTTCAGACTGGAAAGATGGGATCGATTCTGTTCATCTTTTTCAGGAGAGTCCACTAAATTTACCCTTCTGCCCTCTTAACTTTAGTGTTTTCATGACAGAAGTAACTGGAATCCCTGTCACCACCTTGACCCACCTGATTTCCCTCCTCATAACTGGGCCACAGACATCTCTAAGGAGGCTCTCTTCTATAGCAAGCAGGAGCTGACACCACTGTTCTGGATAACTCTGGGGGATATTAATATTTCATGACCTCTTTAGTGAAGACACCAAACTCCAGGGTGCTGATACTTCCTCTAATATCACTCAGATTCTCAGCAGGCTTCTACCCTCCCTTTCTTCAATCCCGCCTCTCATCAGCTAAGCCATTCCAACATATTTTACCTGCATAGCCATTGTCCTATCAAGATCTACACAATTCCAAGAATGTCATAAAAATAATAGCAAATTTCAGAATTATTGAGCACGTGCTGTCTGCTAGGTGCCCTGCCAAGTATTTTACATTCATTTCATCTTCCCAGAAACCCAGGAAGGTAATCTGACCCCTCCTATTTTACAGATGAGGAACAAAAAGTGGGAGAAGACAGATAAGATTTAAATCCAAACACCAGGTGGTAACTCGAATCGGTATGACTTCCTTGCCACCTATCTTTTACTTTACTACATAAAACCTTCCCTAAAAGCATTTTATAGCGGAATGGCTGAAAATGGTACAATTGATATCAGCATTCTCCAAGAGCCCATTCTTTCTCCCAGAAATTAAACCGGCTTACAGAGTCCCAAACTATGGTTCAGGTAGACGCTGCCTATCCCAGCCTGTGGGTCTCTCAACCCACTATAGGTTCTACCCAGGAAACCTGGCCGGGCAGAGGAGGCTGCAGCCTTGACACGAGACCCGAAGGAAGGCTTGAAGGAGGGCTTGGTGCCTGTTCTCCTGTCCCCCGCGGAGCACGAGGGAAAGGTCTCTGCCAACCAAGACATATGGGAGTCCATTCTGATCGCCGGTCAAACAATCACGAAGAAACCAACTTACCACTCTTTCCATCAGGACTGAAACCCAGTGCCGAAATACAATGGAGAACAGAGTATTTATAAAGAGACACATGCATGGAAAGGGGAAGCTGCAGTCAGATTTAAGTCTGAGTGGTATGATCCCTGGCCTGTAAGGTCAACTGATACCTATCATTTGTACTCTGCAGTTCTAATTTATCTCCTTCTAGACCTAAATCTCCATGTTTATAGAAACACATCTAAAGTTTCAAGAGGCAGCCATATGTTAAAAGTGATGTTGAGGACTTGCCCTGGGGGCTTAGTGGTTACGTCCACTGGTCCCATCCACACTCATCCCAAGGACCAGGGTTCCTGACCCAGGACCAAGAAATCACCAAGATGAACAACTAAATAAAAGAATGAAGTGCATTTTCCTCCTCTCTCTTTCTGCCTGCCTTCTCGCCTTCATTCCTCTAACTTTCCTTAAAAAATATTTTAAAAAGAGTGATGGTGAGATTACTGGTGACTTTTATTATTTTTTAATTGTTTGTCTGTATTACCCAAGTTTTCAATACTGAACATGGGCATTTTAATAACAAGGGAAACAAGTCTCCTTTAGTTCCAAGTCATGGAGTGGCACACCCCGACCCCCCTGCCACTCAGGACCTCAGGACCATGGGGACAGAAAGCAGCTCCATGTCCCCACCCAGCCCTTTGAGGTGGGTCAGCCGGATGGGACGGTGTTCTGGAAAGAGGCAGAGCTCCCTGCACAGCGACTGAGTGACTGCAAGTGCTGGCCTAATTATAGTCACCAAAGAAGTTTCTTTCTCGTCTCTCCAGTTCCTGTGTGACAGCTCATCATTCCAGTGGCATTTTTGTTGGGAAAGCCTCATTTCTATTTTTATTTTGAGAAATGCTTGTCTTTACGAGCTCTTGGTACATGGATCAAGACATTCTGAAGACCTGCACTTTCCTCAGGCAAACGGGAATTACACACCTTCTCTCTGTTAAGCACCCTGCTATCTCCAGGGGCCTCACTGGTCTCTACTCCACAGGGCAGGGCCACACGGGGACATGTTAACCTGTTCAGCACTGCAAGGCAGGGTCCCCCTCAAAAGGCTGTGATTGTATATTACCTATGCTCATTTTCAACAGAGAAAGTAGCCATGTGGCTTTACCCTGACCTACAGAAGTGGGGTCTTATATAAAAGATAAAGTCCAAATTCTCACTGTGCCAATACTGAGCATATTCAGAAGGCAGGGTTTTCTTGAAGGGGATGGGGTGGAGTTTCACTGTGGAACCCGGGACTGTCTCATGAGGGTTGTGTCATGGTGGAGACGGCAGAATGTGTAAGTGGAGTCAGGTCACCCTCAGCCAAAATCATCTCAGATAATGGTGTGACAGCTTTTACTTACTATTAGAGGCTACTCCATGCTAAGGATTCCAAAAAAATGATTTACATACATTACTGTATGCAATCCCCATGCCAACATTTTTATTCATGCATTCACTCATTCCTCATTTAATTCATATATAAATATTTATAGAGAGGTAAATTAGGTTCCAAGGATTGCGAAATGCTCCCAGTATCCAGTGATTAGACACACAAACAAGCAAATAGACAAACAAACAGAGCTCAGTCTATTTGCTCTGATGGAAATTAACGACTGCTGCTGAGGCGGGTTCTACAACCCACTTCCTTTCTTATAAAACAAACACGCCAACAATTTCACTCTTGAGGATTTATCTCAGAGACACGGAAACATATGTTCACCCCCAAAATATCTGTACATTAAGTTTCATCCAACATCCTTAAAAATAGTAATCGGTGCAGATGCCTTCAGTAGGTGAAGGATAAACAGATTAGCATCCATATCACGAAATACTACTCAGCGATGAAAAGGACTAGCCTATAGTTCCAAGGGCTTCCAACGCGTCACCCTGGAAAGGCCTAATTTTGTTAACAGAGAAGAGATCCGTATTCTCCAGGTGTTAGGAGCTCGAGGACTATGGAGGGTGCGGGTGAGATTCTAGAGGATAAGGACCAACAAATCTACACATGTGATAAAACTGCACCCCGCCCTCATTAATGCAAGTCAAACTGGGGCGATCTGAGTAGGATGAGCAGAGTACATTTACATCGCGGCCCTGGTCGTGACCATCTTGTCAGATGTCCCCACAGCAGAAGACTGGGTCAGACGTCCCTGGAATACCCATGTGCAATGACTTTCAACTCTCTGTGGCACTATGATCTCAATAAAAAGTTCCTTCAAAAACCAAATTAGCCTGTTAACTCTAAGGCCAGTTGTGGTCAGTGCTATAAAGGAAAGCAACAGGGTTTCAAAGTTTCTTAAGGGAAACCTCACAGAGAGCAGGGCTGGACTCTTAGACTCCGGGCGTGGGAGGAGGTGGAATCCGTGGACGACGCAAGGACGAGGAGCTGGCGAGCAGAGAGGGGGCACAGTGTCCCGGGAGAGGATGGGTGTGTGGACAGCATGTCACATCAGAGCACAGGCAGGGAAGACAGAACCTCCTGGAGAGGGGGGAAACAGAGGGTGAGGGGCCACAGTGAGGAGCCCCAAACCTGGGGTCTATGATTCTGCCACTTTTGTGGCAGAGAAAGTGAGACTCAGGCCAGGCAGCAAGTTTCGGACTAGGATTCAATATCCAGGCTACTGTCCACTGTCTCCCCTTGGCTGAGAGCTGGAGATGCCTGCAATGCCCACAGGCGGTGAGTGGATAAAGAAGACACGGTCTACATGCACGATGGACTACGACACGCCGTCGAAAGGAAAACGCTGCCATTTGCAGCAGCTTGGATGGACCCGGAGGGAAGGACGCTGAGCGAGAGACACCAGGAGACAGACAAACACTGTATGACATCACTCCTTTGTGGTGTGTAGAGACAGAAAGAAAACGAAGGAAACAAAACATTAACAGACTTCCAGAAAGGAAGTGAACCAAGCAACAACAGGCTTTTGGTGGGGGGAAAACAAGGTAAATCTGTGGGTGCAGGAAGAGACGGCGGGGGGCCAGCTGGAAAAGGGGATTCATTGTAGAGCGAAGGAGGAAAGGAAACGGGTCAGTGGCTGTCATGCACAGAGGCACACTTCCTAGCATGCTGACCTCAAGCCCAGTTCATGTGACATACCACATCCCCTCAACGAAATAACTACGAAATGAAATGAAGTAAACAAACAGCACCAGAGCGTAAACATGCCCTTGCTGCTGACCCAGGGCCCCCGTTGCACGGTATTGACCAGAGCACTGAAGGTGCATCTTCACAGAAACCTCTGCACGCCGACGCTTCTAGCAACGTTTTCGATTCAGCAGATACTGGAAACATCCCAGAGATCTTTCAGGTGCTGGATAAACCACAGGGGGGTCTCGACACGCTAGGCCGCTGTCAGCCGCACTACGGAAGAATGAACTATCAACAGACGCAACTGCCTAGATGAGTCCCCAGTCCATTACCCTGAGAGGAAGAAGCTGGGCTCCGAGGTTTCTACTTAGGATTCCACTGGCATGACGTTCTGGGAAGCACACGGAGGGACAGAGGGACTGGGGCGGGTCAGGGGCTGGGGATGGACCACAAAGGACCCCAGGGACTCCGGGGGATGACTCTAGCTCCAGGACCCGACGGCAGTGGCTCTTACAACCTGGGTGCCTTTGTCAAAACGTGCAGAGCTCTACACATCTACGCAAAGGGCGGGCTTGCCTGTATGCTTATAGCTCATTTTGCAAAATAATCTTAGGAGAACTGCAGCTAGGGAGTGAAGCCAGAGGAGATCCCTTCTCACTTCTAGAAAGTTCTGGGTGGCTCTGGGAGGCAGTAACATGAATGAGTCTTCTTTTCAGAAGATGCAATGATGGACAACTGAATGAGGACACAGCTTCTCTCTGCACAGACAGGGATGACTCTCTTACAATTCCTGGGGGCCCAGGGGGAGCAGAAGGCCTTGGTTCAGGAAGGCAGGGTTGAAGCAGCCACTTACTCCTCCCAGTTGGGAAAGTGACCCAAGTTCTCTAACACACCCGGTGAGCTCATTGCACGAGGAAGGCAAGGATGGGGAAACAGGAGGACCGCTAAGTCAAGTCAGGGTCTTTTCCTCTCTGCAAAGGAAACAAACTTTGTGCTGTGTGGTCACGCACGTCACGTACGGGGTTAGGATTCTCTCTCTTTCCATAGCAGGCCCTCTGCTGCAAAGGGAGGCCCGTGTGGAAGGGCCCAGGCCCCCAGGCCTTCGGCCAGGCCAGGACACACACCCAGACTCTGAGGACATGGCCCCAGTCACTGCAGAGGGTCTAGTCTCACCAGGTCCCCTCTGGGGACCCTGAAGAGCCCGACATCAGTTTCCTTTCAGCTGCAGGGAGTGAAGGCCTAGCCACTTCTAGAAGCTGTCTCTCCTGGTGGGACTCACCTCTAGAAAGACGCGCCGTCCGCTCTCCGGGGAGCAGAGCTGGTGCAGGAAGAGCACACGTCTCGCACCATCCTGACCAGCTAGCTAAGCAAAGTCAGTCCACCTATCCATGCCAGACCTCTGTGCTCTCCCTCCCGGCACCCTCCTGCACACGGCACTTTCTACCACGGCCCTTCTCATGACGTAATACCATGATGCCTTTTAGATCTCTTTCTTTATTTTTTAAAGGAAAGGTGCAGGCAGAAATGAAGGCATCTAGGCAAGCAGGAAGAGCCAGGAGGAAGAAGCATCTTTATTTTATTAAGTTGTTCACACCAGTTGCCTCCCCCAGGGGCCAGGACTCAAACCCAGCAGTATGTGGCCTGAGCTCCTTCAGAGGTGACTGACCCAACTGCTGCTCCACCAGGGTGTGCCTTGATCTGTTTCTTAAGTGCCCATCTCCCCCGAAGACGGCCACAGCCAGGACAGACTGGGCTTGCTTGGCCTCTGGCACTCGGTGCAGGCCTCTGCGTGGCCAGAACTCAGTAAACGCTCACTGCATCAGCAAGATCATAGCAAACCCAGTGCACAGAAAATGAATTCAGGAGCAAAACCCCCAAAGAGACCACCTGGTGAAAAGCAGAAAATATCATTAACTGAAAACAAGACATTTTTGAGAAATCCACATTTCAGTTTTACCAAAGAGACACTGCAGCATTTCACCCAAGTGACATGTTATATACAGAGAAAATGCAGCATTTATTTCTATTACACCAAGGCTCACTCTGTGTAAGTCAGAGAGGTTAGATGCTCAGCACGGGGTCCCCGTGGCCAAAGAGCCATGTTTTGTACAAAAAGAAAGAGAGAAAAGGCAAAAAAATTCCATTTGACAGGAAAAGAGTCTCCAGAAACCTAGGTCACATTTATAGTCAGAAAAAATAAGACTTTTTTTTTAATCAGTCCTTCATTTGGATTTACATTTTAAAAATCCAACTCCAAAGATAATCATAACCAAATGTGTTTTAAAAGAAAAGAAAAAAGCCAAACTAGAGAGAAAGCAATTGAACCATCCAGCTTTAACTCAGCTATCTAACCCCCCGTCAGAATAATTCCCTCTCAATGAGATAAATTTAGTCCGAGAACAAGACAGCCTGGCCCAGCGACATCATTCTGGCAACTTTCATCTTCAGGAGGAATATTAGTGTACATTTCGGGTTTTATGGCCATTTTTAAACAAATGATATTTTAAGTTCAAAGTGAATCTATCATGAGTTGGCAATTTGCAAAATGCTCTCACTAAAACAGGAAACCAAGATGAAAAACCTTTAGACCTGCTGGGAGAGGCAGACTGAAGGGCTGCGTCGAGGGGCTGAGTCCAGTGACCGCAGGGGAGGCGGGCAGGCCGAAGAGTGAGCAGAAAACAGTCCACGGCAGTGGCGGCAGACTTGGAATGAACTGTAAAAGTCGGGGTGCACTTCCCTGAGAGTATAAGCAGAGCAAATCTACAGGGTGCCAGCAGGAATCTGTTCAGTCCATCATCTAGATGAGTTGGCCTTCAAAATGTTCAACGACTCATGGTTTGCAAATGTCAAATATAAAGAAAGGAGTCTTTATGCAGATATTTTGATCTTGGACAAATTGAAAGCTTAGCCTTTTAGAGACATTGACACCCTTTCGATCTCTAAGTATTAATCATGGAGCACTTGTCTATGGAACTGATGTATTTGCAAACCCAACCAAAGGAAGTCTAAATAGGCAGAGACTTGGTGCCAGACAATGGGCTGAATCAATCCAACAGAGCCAGAGCAATCACATCTTCCATTTCCAGCCTCACATCCAGACCCATGGAACTCACAGTAGGGCTTTAGAAAGGGAGCCGAACCCCACAGCGCGCTGATACGTGAAGCCATCCTTCCTGCTGCACACAGGGAATGCCAGCTTTATTGTGGGTTGAGCACCCAAAAGAAATTCTTGTCACTGAAATCTTCAACTCAGTTCTGACTTGGTTATTTTCTGTCATTTTCTTCTCCACACATTTCATATCATTCCCCCCCGCCCCCCACCGCATTGGTCATTTTCTTTTGTAATAGGAATATTCCTTGGAGACTCACTGGAAAGGATTCTCAGGCTCTGGAAGTGGAGATTTTGATCTTCACGGGCATATGATGTCATTGGAACTGGCACCCCGCCCCCCATGTTCTCTAGAGGGGACTCAGCTTTCTTGTACAGTATTAATTCAATCCCTTGACTGCTTTGCATCAAGAAGTCTCAAGACTAATGAGCTTCCAGATTTAAACACTCGCATGTGTGTGACCATCCAGATTCTCTGGGTGAGAATTACCACCAGCTTCATGATTCTTGCAGCCTCTCCATTGTCTACATTGGGTCCTTAACAAGGAGCTCAGAGAAGCTTCATCCATCCCATTTACACCTAGGGTGGGAAGAAAGGGTTTCGAGAAAGACTTCCTACAGGAAAGGCTCTCTGAGTAACTATAGATTGCATAGCAGTTCAATATCCTGATATTTTCTTTCTTAATAATCCATCCTCATCTTTGTTAACAACCCACAGATACCATTCCTCTAGGATGAATAACTTGAGGAAAAAAATCATTAAATAAAAGTTGGTTAATTGCATTTCTTAAGAAATCCAACTTTTTAATGTTTCTTCTGAGAGCAGAACCACACTATAGTCAAAGGATCAATTATCTTTTTTTCCCCTTTTAAAAAAAAAATGCAGATGATAACATTTGATTCTCTTAAAGGGCTCCAGACACATTCCCATCCCTTTCCATAAGAATAACCTGAAAAGGATGCAAAGTTATACAATCTACAATTCACTGCACACAAGCTGTTTTTGATTATATTGCCTCACAAACTAGATACTTTGCTGGGAAGCATAAAACTGTTTATCACTAAACATTTGAGATTCCACTCAGATAATTTACACATAATTAGACAGAAGCCCACACTTCCGAGTAAAGCATTACCTCCTCTCTACCAGACTATTCTTAAGAACATTTTTGGTAGCATAATGAGTGTTTTATGAGGATTTGTAATCAGTCTTAACATAGGAGGGACAAAGGTGAAGTGCCCTCACACGATCAAATCATCACATAACTCGGTGCGGAATAATGATGAGCTGAGGTTGGAAGAGGTAACCTGCCCCGGTATTTGGAGGAATTAGGAAATTCTGGTCTTTTCCAGAGGCATAAAATGAATTAAGTCATCCCTTAGGAGACAGGGAAAAAAAAGAAACTGGCCAAGGAGAGGAGGCTTCTGCTTAGAACTCCCTATCAGAGAGGGAGATAAAAGGGCGGAATGCAGAGAAGGGATGGAAAGCTAATGGTATTTCTCTCCTTAGAGTCTCTCTGAGTTCTCCCTGATGCCTAAGCTCTTGGGGTCTATTTCTGTATTTTCTAGACATCTTGTTTCCTAAGACACAAACCAACCCTCGATAGGGGGGACCAAGCCCGCTGTCTCCAAAAACACTGACCATCACATCATATCAAAGTGTACAGAATCATCAGGGAAAAAAGAAACATTAGGAGACACGGTGGAAATGCCACCACAACGGGACACAGACAACAGCCAGACACAGCCCAGCCTCTGGGCTCCCCATCACCCTGGAGGAGCCTCACTTCCCACAGGACACAGTGCCTCTGGGAAATCCTGCCCTCGCCAGCCTGCCCGGCCCCTTGAGGCTCCATCTCTGAGCTGTCTGGTCTCCACGGACGGACCAGGAATTGTGTCTGAGTTTCTCTGCGCGGACTTTTCTACAAGAGAAGGCCTGGATCATGCTTTTATGCATGCAACTCAAGCAAACCATAGATTCGGCTAGCTTCCCTTCACATCCTGCCTCAGCTGTGGGGGTCTTTCCAGGCTGTGGACACGGGGGCCAAACCTTAGAGCAACTCCTGGGGCGGCTGCCCAGCTCCTGCCCCTGGACGCGCCGGACAGGCATCTGCCAAGGGCTCTCCCGACTGGAACCCAGGCAGACGGAGCCGCGGCATGGCGCTGGGCCCCGGAAGTGGCACGCCGTGACAGCGACTCGACGCCGGCAGCATGCGCCATCGAGAAAACGTCCGTTAGCTTTATAAGCACAATCTTGGGCCCCAGAGTGTCCAGAACGACAGTTGAGTCCCCTTTGTCATCTCAGCACAACATTCGCACAGATTTCACCTCAGCCTTTTGTCCCACTGCAGCAGCCGTTCCCAAACAGGCTCTCCCTCAGAAAAGGCCCTCGATTAGAAGGGGAAAAAGAACAAATTTCATATAGTCATGGAGAAAATGCATAAGCGTGTGTCAAAAACTCTTACATTTGAATGTGTGCTGTATCGCTTTATGTTCATGTCTGCCAAATAATAGCTCCCCGTGAACATTTGATGAAGGAATGACCGACATTCCTCCCTCCCTCCCTTCCTTCCTTCCTTCTTCCCTCTCTCCCTCCACTCTTCCCTTCCCATCTTCCATCCACCCCAGATATACGCATAAGTGAATCGATAAATAAAGGGGTTCAGAGTCGTCCCTGCTCAACGTCACCTTCTGTGCCCCCCTCATTCCCCCAGGACCACTCATCCAGATTCTTGAACTTCATGAATATAACATTAAACACTAGCGATCTCATGTAACCCTAAAGCTGGCCCAGAAGGACACCCAGTCCCAGAGAGAAGTGATTGGCATAACACCAGCGTCAGCAGCACATTTGAAACAGAGAGGCCCAAATCCTCTGGCATCCAACTTATGGGTGTGTCCCGTCAGCCTACAGGGGTGGTGTGTGTCTGTGTGCACGTGTGAGTCCGTGTGTGCACGTGTCTTATTGCGTGTCCTGAGCAAGGCAGCTAAGCTTCTGAATTTCGGTTTGCTCAACGAGGAATGGGACTCAAGCATCCTTCCTGGTCACTGTGCGGATGAAATGACTTAGCACAAGGTGAGTTTCAACCGGTACCTGGGGCAGAGGAAGCAGTCAGTCAGCATGAGTCAATGCTGCCTCGCTGGTAAAGCCGTTACTACTCTCTGAGAGACAGCTTAAAACTCTGGGATAGACAATGGGGTTTGATCTAAAAACGTCTCAACTGGTTTCCTGGATCTCACGAAGCCAGCGGGAAAATTCCACACTGGCTTTCTCTGGCGCCTGCTGTCACTTCCAGCATCGAAGTGCCGAGGTCTAGCGAGGGGATAGGCGTGCCCTGCAACCGCTCCTCCGTCACAATCCTTGGAGATTTAATAAAAAGTATTATGGACTTAAGTAATACTCCAGAAAAACAGAAACAATCGATGACATATCGAGAGAATTACATAATACACTGGTGTGCAGCAGATAATGAAATTATGCAGCAGCAACGAGAGAGAGAGAACGAAAGCAGTGCTGGGAAAATAAAATGCCTCGCGAACAGCGTGATGAAATGGGTGTGGAGCCTTCAGAAGAGAGCTCGCAGGAGGGCAGACTCCACAGCCCTCTCTCTGCAAGAATGCACCTCCATCACAACGGGTCCCACAACGCGCAAGCAGCTTCTGCACGTGCCATGCACCCCCATAAACACCCTGCAGGACGGGCAGGGTGCCTGCCTTCCTGTCTCTCAGTGCAGGAAACCCAGGAGGAGGGCGGCGGAGCAGCCTCCCTGGGCCCCGGGCTCCGGAGCATCAGCGCTGCAGTCAGGGATCAGTCCCAACACTCTCTGAGGACAGGAGAGAAGCCCAAATGGGCCCGTTCTCCTTTAGGAAGTATCAGGACAGGATGCTGGGGGCTGACAAACCCCAGTCGTGGGGAATTCATAGGCGGTGACCTCAGCCTCCATCTCCCTCTCTGCAGCATCGCCCCCTCCATTCACAAGGGTAGCACAGACACCGCGTACGGCCAAAGCGGCAGGCGTGCGTGACAGAGGAGGAGGCCGGGCCTGGGGGACACGAGAGGTTTGGAGGCAGGGGACAGGGTGAGAGAAGCTCCACCAGGAGGACACGAGAGAAACGGCCTGAAAGAGACGACTTGTGGTTCTACTAAGATCCTGGGAGCTGGGCTGCGGGGAGGCTATGGCGCTGGCTCTCAGGAGTCACGGCCGCCTTCCTCTCACCCCGGGGACGCACTCTTGCAAATCAGTGTCTCTACACTGGGGCCATGGGAACTTATCACATGGTCCTCATTAGCAGCTGCATATCTATTTGGAATATTAAGTCCTTGTGTAGTCATGCTTCCATCTATAGCGCTGGGCTTCTAGTTAACACCGGACATGAATACATTCAAATAAGTCAATTAGCGAGAGAATTAAGTAAGAAAGCAAGCGATACCAAGCAAACGGTCAACGTCAGGTGACTAAGGTGCAGACCATGTAAAGCCTATGAACCTGGGATCGAGACCCTGGGGCAGTGGGACAAAAGCAAAGCCAGCCCAGCCCAGGGGTGTGGGTGAC
Organism: Solenodon paradoxus; assembly: GCA_004363575.1. Taxonomy (NCBI): domain Eukaryota; kingdom Metazoa; phylum Chordata; class Mammalia; order Eulipotyphla; family Solenodontidae; genus Solenodon; species Solenodon paradoxus. Next base: position 66,013 of record RJWH01005071.1, on the reverse strand, counting down.
AGGAGGGCCACCAGCTGGTGTTTAAAGAGTCGTTGTGACCACAAAGGAGGGCACGTGTGTATGGGGAGGGACATCAACTCAAGCTCTTCCCTGGAAGACGCCTATCCGTGTTCTCGCAAAAAGCATGGAATATGCACCGTAAGAAGCAGGTGCCCATAAAGGCGGCAGGGAAGGGGTGCTCCAGGGCACCCTGTGTCCTTTCCAGGGACAGGTGCGCTCAGAATATGGACGGGGCCTTATATTTAGCCTCCGCTCCCAAGCTTTCTAAATGGGTGTATGGTGCACTCTATTCAGGTCCCCTTTAGGAAGGTGATTCAATGCAGCAAAAAAATAAAAAAGGAGGGAGGGGAGGGAGGCTTGAATTACCACCCGAATAGAGCAGGGCTCCAGACAGGTCCCAACTTGCAGACCTTTGTGCTTCCCACACGGCTCAGGGCGTGGCCCCCTGAGGCCCTCAGGCCTCTGGTAGCAGGGCTCACACAGCTGCAGCTGGACCAACAATCAGATGAAATCGGTTTGAGAGGTATAGACACGCTCTTATAAATGACCCCCAAATAATACTTGTTTAGAATATGGTCCAAGGAGGCATCAAAAATGTAAACAAAGACTTGCACATCGGAGTGTCTGCTGGTGGCTCCGGTGACTCTCGGCCCAGGCCTGGAGCGCAGTCCACTCACAGCCCAAGGACCCAGGTTCGCAGCCCACCACCGGTGGAAACAAGCGAAATGAACCAAAAATAAATAAGATGCTTCTTACTCTTCTCTTTTCCTTCCAGCCTCCCTGCTTCCTTCCTCTTCCTAAGTTTTCTGTGAACTTATTTGTAATAACAGCATGTGAGAGGCAAACCCAGTCTCAATTGTCAACAGTGGTGACACGTTCTGGTGCAGCAAAGTCGCAGAGTCATTACCAGCCATTTTGGGATGTGATGGATGACACAGCCAAGTGCTGAGGTGCTAGTGCCACGTTAAAGTGCAGGACGAGCTGTGAAAGTGCGCGCTCGGGGTCTCGCAAGAGAGCCGCACACACGCAGCGGACCGGCAGGAACACCGCAGTGTGGAAGGGACTCCAGCAACAAACAGCATTCTGGAAAGGGCGAAACTCCGGAGATGGTAAGAAAGATAAGTTGCGGGGGGCTGGGGGCTGGGGGGTGCGCGCGGGCAGCCCACAGGGATTGAGGGCCGTGGAAATGCTCCGTGTGACACTCCAACGTCCAGACGCTCGTGTTCAAACGCCCAGGACGGCCGGCAGCGCGGGGCCCCGAGGGGAATGAGGCACTGGGGCCTCGGGGGTCAGGCAGGTCCCGTACAGGCAGCGCCGCACACGGGTCACACGGGGTGTGGGGGGACCTCTGCCCTTCAGAGCGCTGGAGCCTGAATCCGCTCTGAAAAGTCACGTCGTCTTTAGGAGAAATGGAAGCGCTTCTTTCCGGGGGCTGGAGACGCGACTTCTGCTCGGCATGGCTTTCCAAGCGTGTCCCGGGCGTCTTTCTAACAGAGGCGGCGAAAGACGGGCCTCCGGGGTGTGCGTGCTCGTGCGGGCGACAGAAGAAAGCCTGAGGGGCTGTGTCTGGACTGGCTTTGAGGGAGGAGACAAAGGTGAGGCTGGGGGTCGGGCACGAATTCCCACATCAGACACCAGCAGGGTGGAGCTCTGGTGCAGGGGCTCCAGGGAAAGAACTGTTCGTCTCAAGATGGCGAGCACAGGGCATTCTCGTTCAGCTGCACAGCGGAGCGGCGGCAGCTCAGGCCCTGCGGACAGCGTTTAACCCGGGCGTCCTCGAGCGGGCTGGAGGGAGGCCCTTCTGAGAAGGGCCCTTCGGCGGGGGAGCTGGCCCGACGCCCAGGCCCTGGAAGCCAGCGCGCGCCTTCCAGGGGGAGAGCGCCCCCTGCCGTCCGCTTCCCGCCTAGCAGCCGACGCTCTGCACGCGGAGCGTCTCTCGCTGCTTTCCGGCGCCGCCGGGCAGTGCTGAGTCACCTCCCAGCCTCACTGCACAGTCACCCTGGGTTTCCCCATGCCCCGCTCAGCCGGCCTGGCCTCCCCTGCAGTCTCTCCCGCTCCCGTGCTTTCCCCAGACCTGCTTTCCCTCATCGGTCCGTCTCAGCCCAAAGCCGCTGTTCAGTCTCTGAAAACGGGTCCCCAAGTTACACCCCGGCCCCAGGAACCCCTGGGTTCTGCTCATGTTTGACTTGAGTTTTAGCCGTGGCTGCATCACTTGCCACTGTTTTCTACACGTGTTTACTGTTGGAGAGAGAACGCGGACTCTGTGAAGACGGGGGCCTCTTCTTGGTCCCCGCTGTCAGTCACTGGATTGCACGCCCCCAAATCCACGCGTGGGCGCCACACCCCGATGTGACTGTCGGGTGCTGAGTCCTGGGGGAGATGATGGGGTTCACATGAGGACATGAGGGTGGGGTCTCCGATAAGGAGTCCTCATAAGAAGACACATGAAAGCGTCCCTCTCTCTGTCTAACCCTACACACACCCAGCAACGCTCACAACCGCGCACATGCGCGTGTAAACACGCAACGCTCACACTCACACGTGTACATGCAACAGATGCACAGTGCACACCTGCGCACCCACACAAGTGTGCATTCGTGTACAGCACAGCACCCACACACACATGCACACACGCACCCGTCTGTTTCTGGAGGACACAGAAGTGGGCAGTTACCCCTCAAAGAGCACCGTCACCAGAGACAACCTGTGTCAGCGGTGAAACCTGTGTCAGCGGTGAAACCTGTGTCAGCGCCCGGCTCAGGGACTTCTGACCCTCAAAAGTGTGAGCAAATAGATGTCTGTTGTGTGAGCCCCCAGCAGAGGCTTTTGTTACGCAAACCCAAGGTAATTCACGCACCTGCACACTCAGTGCCCAGAACAGAGCCTGGACTCGGAGAGGTGGCCACGACGTGTTTGTAACCTTCTTGCCAAAATAAAAAGAATGTGGGTGGCCACTTCTGGAGCCCAGGGGCTCTGTCCTGGAAAGGACACCTGCATTCTGCAAGTAGTCACCTGCTGGGCTCATTCTGGGAGACACAGTGTTGAAGTCCTCTTGGCCTGATGCATCTTTGGGTGTGAAACTGAAGTAGGGATAAAGGTCTCCCGTGGATGCCTGAGTGTCCTTCCTTGCTTTCTCATGTCCTCTGCCTGCTTTAGAGTTTGAGCCAAGGTTAGGAATGACAGCCCATGGGTTACATCCGTCCTGCTGTCTTTTTCTGTTCCACTGAGGAGCTAAGAATGGTTTTGATATTTTCAAATGGTGGAGAAAAAGAAAAAGGAAAATGATAGTTCTATGTCACAGCAAATTCAAATATCGGTGTCCCTTAGATGATGTGTGGGACCAGCCACAGGTTTTGTTGCTGTGTTTTCCAGGGCGGCTCCCTTGTGCAGTAACAGATTCAGATCACTGTGGCAGGGAACTTGCGACAGGGAAATAGCTCCCTCACGCCCTTCTGCGAAAGAACGCAACCCGACGTGTGAAGACTGGGGGCGCCCTAGTCTGCTGAGAGCTGGGGAGGTGGATGGGACAGACCCAGAGTGAGTTTGCCCGAGACGTGCAGACCCCCGAAACAGAGATGCTGCGTGTCTTTGCTGTGTCATCCGGTTCTGCTTTGATGCTCAGTGGCTCACCGTGGTGTATGGCCCTCGTTCCTGCTGGCCTGGCCTCTCCTGGTCCCCTTCCCCTCTGCTTGGTCTCGTCTGAAGGGCCCAGCCCCTCGGCGCTGCACCCTCTTCCCTTTGCTGGCACGGGTGCCGCTCTGTTCCGGGGTCTGGGGTCAGAAGGGGTGACAGTCTCAAACAGCCCTGCGTGACCTCTGTCTGGCTGGCTGGCGTTTGCTTGGACAGTGACAAGAGGCAGCCGGGTCCTGCTCTCCAGCCCATCCCTCATCCTCCTCTGACCTCTGCGTCCAGCTCAGCAGCCCGTGTGGTTTGGAGCAGCAGTCATCTCCCGCCGGGACCAGAGTCACCGGGAGCTATCACACTCGTCCCAGCCCAGGAACTCGATGACATTGGTCTGTTTCCGGGTTAGGTGTCCATGCTGGTTCAAAACTCTCCACAGGCCCTTCTGCCGACAGGGCCGAGAGCCCACGCCTCTGGTCTCCGGCCCAGGTCCGCGTTCCTGGAAGCTTCCACCCCACCAGCGGGGGCGTGTGTGGCCTGGTGTCTGACAAGGAGGACAAGCAAACGTCTCTGTCCCCAAGGACGGGCGCCGGGGCCTTCTGGGTGCTGGACACACCCCGCCAGGTGGCTCTTGGTCCCGCCCTCCAGGGGCTCCGAGTCAAAGAAGGGGACGTGTGTGCCCCAAAGTGACGAGGGTGGGTCAGGGGCCTGTGCAGTCTCACGAGGTGCAGAGGGCAGGCCCGGGGCTGCAGACTCGTTCCTCTCCACATGGTGCCCTCCAGCACCCGGGTGTCAGAGACGGATGTCTTCTCTGACGTCAGCACTCGTGGGCCCTTCCCAGCAGACTGGCATTCTGGTCAGAGCCCGGTTGCCCTCCCGGGCCCTTCTGACAGCAGCCTCATGCATCCCAGCGCCCGGCACCCATTTAGAAGAAGCCTGGGTTCCTGAACCTGCCGTCGCCTTGGCCCCCTGCACGGTGGGCGCCACATCCTCCCTTGCGACAGCCACGGCCCCTGCTGACCACCGGCACCTCCATGTCCCCTCTGACAGGTGACAGATGGTGTCTGGGCACAGCGACCGAGGCTGCGGGTGACAACCGGTGGTGGCAGCGGCATGGGGACCTGGGCTGAGGGGCAGGGGCTCTCCTGCCGCAGTTCCCCGGGGCGCAAGCTCTGCTAGCCGGAAACGCAGCCGACACGCCCACCCACGTTTCCTCTACTGCTGGCGTCTCCTTTGTTGCCCCCACATGGTTCCCCCAAGGCAGCAGAGCCACCTTGGAAAGCTTCAGGAGGCAGCGCAACTGTCTTCCTCGCTCGTGTGACGAGGGACCCCGAGGGAAGGCCCAGGAGGGTGGACAGACCCTGAGGATGACCCAGCCTCTGCTGCTCTGCCCGCAGTGACCATGGCCATGGCCCTCGATCCTGTCTGCCCACACGGTGAGGCCAGCGGCCCAGTCGCTTGGACCCGGCAGGGGATAGGCTGGTGGAAACGCTCCAGGGGTCCCAGTGTCCCAGAATCTCCAGCCTCACATGACCTTCCTCCATCTCCCACCACAAGGCAGGAGCTTCTCGCAGGACAATACCCATCTCCGCCCATAAGGAAGATGGTGCTGGACTGGCAGCCTCCCGGACGTCAGTAAATAGCTGAGCGGACGGAACCCGGGATCTGGGTTCCGAAGGTCATCCTGTCTCTTCCCTCGGAAGTTGTGCGTTTGCCTGGCTTCATGGAGAGCAGCAGCTCCGTGCAAGGCGATGGCTGTGGACCCCGTCCCACGTGGACCACGCTTGTGCCCGGGCAGGGAGATCACACCGGAGTCAGTGTCTGGCTTTTCTGTAAATGCCAGAGGACGTGGCTGTGGAGGGTCCCGTCTGTGCCCTGACGTCGGGGCCCAGCGCTGCTGATGGTGATGCAGTCACCCACTCAAATCACTTCACGTTCATCTTCAGAACTATTTACAAAGCAGAGAGCTCGGGCTGGGAGGACCTGAGTAACTGCCCTCACGCCAACACTCCCCAGGCTGGACCCCTGTAGGCTGTGGCCGCTGCAGACGTCTCCCAGAGCAAAGGAGTGACGTGATGCCTTGGTCCCTTGAGATTTCTCTGTCTCCATTTGGGGCCATTTCTCAGCTCGAGTCGCACAGGATCTAGCTGGTTTTACAGAGAAAACTTCTTCTTCCACTGAAGACATCTAATTCTCTGGCCATGAACTTTCCTGACCTTTGGAGGGACAGTGACGCTAAACCCAGAGCCGAGCACTTACCCTCCTCATGGGGCCAACCCCAGGGACAGGATGGGCACTCCCCTGGGACCATCGCTCTTGTGTGGGGGATCGATGGAAAAGCAATTTTTTTCCATTTGGAATCTCTGAGGAGCCTGCTTTTTCTCCAGCTCAGGGAGGTCACCCATGTGTGTGGTCTAACCCAAGGTCAATAAAATGCTTTAGAATCCCTCAGGATTGAGTGGAAAATAGTCTCATTATAACATTAGAGGAACTTAAAAAAATCAGCCAATGAAGTAATGGGATAGAAGATGAAACACACCCTTTGGCCGATCTTAATTGTTTTACTCCCATAAAGCCTCTGAATGACATCTAATGGAGACACAGTGAATTCTTCCCGGAGATGCAGCCTAGGTGCTCCGGAGGTGGAGGGGAGGCTGAAGAGAGGGATCTCAGTACCCATAAAACAAACCACAGATTATTCCCAAAGGCAAAGCTCTTCAGGAGCATTACAAGTGCTTGGGGGATGGCTGATTTTGTTGTTTATTAGATGAATGGCAAGTGGCATTTTAGTAGAACACACACACACTGCATGATCTCACCTGTTCATTAAGATCAAGAGTGAAATGTGTCTGGTTGCTAAGAAGCATGAATTAACAGCGGAAAAGGGGAAGGCAGTGCTATTTCTCCGACCCGCAGCAGCTTCCGCTGGGCTGACCACATGGCACTCGGCAGCGATATGAAGAGTCTGGGCTCCCATTTGTGGATAAGAAAACGACACATGGGCTCCTTCAAGGCAGGACATTGGAGAAAGAAGGCAGTGGGTGTATGGTTTATTACTCATAGAAGCAGAGCCACGTGTGGACAGTCTCTGCTCTCATGGACATTGTAAAACATCCTAAGAGATCAATCAGGCCCTGCACACACGGATAGGGCACACGTCTTTGGGAGTCTGAACCTACCCCGCTAGAAAGAGAACGGATGAAGTCGGCGTGACCTGGCAGGCGCTCCCGCACCCAAGAATTGCTTACTGGGCGCCTTGTCCACATCAGGCACACAATACACGAGGCATACTATGTTCTTACTGCCTACAGCTAGCACTGATTGAGAAGCTCCCCTCTCTCCCAGCTGCTAACAAAATGTGATGCATTATCACTGCCAGCTGACCCCGTGACTATGCCAGAGACTCATAAACATCAGAAAAATGTTCACCTCTTGAGTGAGCGACAACATTTCAGAAGCTGGTGTCCATGGTGGCTTCATGGTCAAGCTCACTGCATCCAGCCATGCAGTTTACATAGCTTCTCCCAAGGACCCAGGTTCAAGACCTAGGACTGGTGGGGTGGTGGGGCAGGGGGAGATGAACACCTAAATAAATAAATGCTTCCTCCTCCTCGGTCTTCCTGACAGCCTGCTCTCCTTCATTCCTGCCTGCACCTTTCCTTTGAAAATAATTCAGAAGTTATGGGCTGGTTCAATAGGGAAAAGAGAGAAAATGTGTTGGCATTTAGGCTGCTTTTGTCTTGATTTTCCCACAGTGTTACGTCACCCTAAGTAAACGACCACTTCATTGTCCATAGCAGTGGATGCATCCCAGATAAACACAAAGTGCCATGTTATTTTTGTGCAATGGTACGCACTCCACAGAGGTCTGTTTTTGTGCGCACACCCACACAACAACCTGTCCGAAGACTATGTGTGGGTTTGACATGTGGAAAGAATGACCAAGAGCCATTCTCTCCTGATGAACAGCTTTTGCACATGTGTGCCAGAGCAAGACGCCTTTCCCTGGGATTTCAGCCACTGTCTCTGCAGCGGCTGGACCAAAAACTTCCCCATCTTCAGCTCAATCGCCCCACATCTAAGAGAAAGCTCTGCCCACCGGTAACTCCATAGTGTGACGGTGGGAAAAAGGACACCTGGCGTCCACAGCTTCTGTCCAGGTGGACAGGTTGGTGGAGACCATCAACCGGGTTCAGTTGCTTCTCAGGGACTTTCCATAAAGGAGGTGGCTTCATTTTAGCTCTCAGTCTTCTCCATGATGGAGGCGATCCCTACGCTACGAGGGGAAGGCTGGGAAGGGTGTGCGATCTGTCATCAGGGAACAGGGCCCATTTCTTTCTGCTTAAAAAGGCCACCGTTGGCCGTCGTGAACTTATACTCTTCCCCTTTTTTGCAGAGGGCTGGCACGTTTTGAATCAGAGTCCCTCATGGAAAAATCCAAAGGCTGCAAAGACACCTCTTAGAAGTTGCGTTTCTCGGTCAGTTCCAAACCATCAGTGGTTGTAGCCTCTGATGAAGTTGAGGTCAGCAGTGGGGAGACAAATGGGATTAAACGGCCTTCACAGAGCAGCCCCAGTGACCTTTGCATTTCCTGTGAAATGCAGCCCTCACGCTAGCAAGATAAAACAGTACGGGATGGGTGCTATTTTCATAGATCTCTGCTATGAATCTCATACTCACAAGTGCATTACAAATGTGCCTTCTCTGATCTATTTTCACATACATGTACTACAATATTTCATAATCTACTTGCAGTGATTTCCACCCCTTGACAGAGGAAGAGAGTGGAGGATGCAAAAGGTAAAATAATATGCACATATGAAATCGCAGGCCCCAGCTCCCCAAGCTGAGTCTATTTAGACATGAATCTCAAATGTTCGGTCAATAATTATAGCTATTAGCATTCTGTCTTATCTGTTTTGCTCCCTTTAATGTCCCAACTATAGAAACTCTATAAATTAAAGTGACTCGAATAATTAATAAGAAGAATTCTGGGTTGAAAATGCAATTAAGGTCTCTGGGTGGGTATGGGCTCCTTCCTGTTGGCTGTGCATTTCTAACCACACTTAACACCCCCCAGAAGAAAATAGTTAAATTATGGCTGGCACCTCTAAAAGCTATGAATTATAAAAGACATTTCCATGAACAGAATATAGCCAACTGAATTTTATTTTGCAGTGCAGTGATCTTTGCCCAAAGCAACCAGCTCTGCTGATTACATTGAACATTTCAAATGTCAGGGTTTGGCCGATACAGAAGCCCTTCATTAGGCCCTGCTTGGCTCTATTTCCTCCCTTGAAAGTGAGAGATACCAAGACAGAATCTCCCTGTAACAGGATCATTCCCAACCCAAGGAGTAAGAGAATGCAGCCAGCATGCCGGGTCTTCAAATTTAATTTCCTTAGTTAAATGCTGGCTCTCAGTCCTGAGCCTTTAGAGCCCTGGAATCTTCCACTCAGCTCTGCAGAGTTCCACTAAAATTCCCAAATGAGGCGACACCTTCCTGAAACACAGTGTGAGCAGCGGGCTTCCCTCGTAGAAGGAGAGGGTCAGATGAGGTGGAGGGGCCTCTCCGTGTGGAAGGGAAGCCACTCCTCCGAGGAGACACTTGGCAAGGTGGGTGGACCACATGCACCTGGATGGGCAAGGCTGGGGGTGGAGACTGAGAAGCCTCTAGAAGAACAAGTACCGTTAACAGTCTGACAAAGCAGATGAAAACCGGGGGCAGGGTGTCCCCACGGGCCTGGGGTCCAGCTCTCCACGGCTGCTGTGTGTGTTTCCAGTCAGTCCACTTTCAATGCAGCAGCTTAAGAAATAAAAGGGAGAGGAAGTGGGGGCAGCCAGTTTGGGGAGGGGGGGCCTCGTGCCATGTGACCCCCAGGTGCTGACCTTCGGCGTGTGAAACACACAGGAAACGCGTGGGCCCAGCCATAAAAGGATGCTTTCCCTGCCTCTCCACTGGGGACTGCAGCGTGACCCCTGGGATAGGAAGATGTTACCCATTAAGCCTTAATGAGATTTTCTGATAGAGAAACAGATGGACCGGAAAGGGTTTTCTAAAGGCAATTTTGCTCAGTTCCACAACTATTTAGTCAGGGACTATGTCAGGCGAAGCTCAGCTCTGGAGACCCCAGGGAAGAAATTCAGGAATAGCGCCCCGTCCTCAGGGAGGGTCAGGTCCTATGGGGGCGGAGGCAGGACCAGTGTGAGTGACAGGACTAGACTGGCCACGATGAGGCCCCCAGAAAGGCATGAAGGCCATTCCCAGGGGATGGGGAGAAGGGCAGGGACAGGACAGGTTTCTCAGATGGGTCCACCTTCTCAGGTGGGGTCCAGATGGAAAGACCCTCCAAGGGCAGAGATGTGCAGGGGGCTTAGAAAGATGGGTGCCCTCGGCCCCAGACGCTGCACTAACCCTCAGTCACAGAGTGACCGCCGTCATTGCCGTTACCGTGAACGAGCGTGGCCTTGGTCCCAACGGGGTGCGGGGCGGTGACACGGCCCATGAGGGGAGGAAATCACTGTTAGGGGGGTGGGTTGCCAAATGTACACATCACCGTGGTGTGCGGCTCTCCTGAGGGCACTGTACATAAACATGTAAACAGTCTATCAGTGGCATTAAAATGTAACAGGAAAGGCGGGGGACACAGGAAAATATGGTCTAAAAAGGGTCCTCGGGGAGGGGACAGCAGTAAAGACGGTAAATATGGAGAAATACAGGCAGAGCTTGTCCCATGTCAGCTGCCTTTGTCTCTCAGAGACTCAAATGAACCTGGTACAAAATCTCACCCCCTGGCTGGCCAGACAGCTTCTCCAGAGACTGGCCCCCTGAGAACGACGAGGGGCTTCTTCGCCTCCGACGGGGAGACATCGGGAGAAGGGGCCACCGAGCTGGCAGGGAGTGGAGCAGGGAGGCGGCCTGACCATCTTGGTTCCTCCCCTCCACTGAAAATAGGTCACAGCTTCACATGGCATGTATTTATTTTTAAAAGTGTATTTTAGAAGCTCACCACTCCCCATTAAAAATGAATGATGTCTTTAATAGTTTATTTTAATTCCAAATTACAAAGGCAATGCGTATTCATTATGGAAATTTGGAAAATGCAGATAAGACAAAAGGAGATAATAAACGAACACCAACACACATAATTCCACTGTCCCAAAGTGAACACTTCATGATCTCCTTTTATTTCTACTAGACCAGCGTTCTCCAATAGGGCCGCTCGCTACTCAACGCTAGACATGCAGCTGGTCCGAAGGGAGAGACCTACTGATGGAAACTGCACTGGATTTTGCAGACTTCGTCGCAAAAAAGTGTAAATGACATCCTTCAGATGTTTTCATGTGTTGAAGTGATAATATATTGAAACTACTGGTTTAAAGATATGATTCAAAGACATGACCATCACACCTATTTCCTTAACGACACTTATAGAACTGTAAATGGAGATCGAGAGCTTGCATTCTGCTTGTATTGCAGAGGGCTGGTCAGGGCTGGTCAGGGCTGGCCTCTGAGGGTGCACACACGTGGAGACATGCCTGAGGAAAGAGAGAATGCAGCACCGGTCTTTCACCGTCCCTTCTCCACAGACTAGAAGCTGGAATCTTGTCATGTTCATTTAGGTGCAAAGTGAATGTGTAAACACTAATTACTTTTGTATTATGTGGATGTCACTAAATGGGTGAGTCCAATTCCCTAACAATGGATACTTAGATTGCTTCCAACTATTTATGATTATTACAAGTCTGCAATAAACAGTCTTAATGATATTTGTGCACACAGAGCTCCCAAAGAAACACAAGAGCAAAGACAATGACAGAAACAATGGCAGAAGGACCTCCAATTCAAGGCTGGCCACTGAGGCCGGTCTGAGTTGAACTGTGAAGCGTCTGGGGAGACAGTACAATGACCAACGAACATCCTTGTTGAGGACTCTGACCTGTTTCATACCCAGATCACTCAACCCCGAGTCCCACCTCTTTTCTTCCTCTTCAACTCCCAGTCGAATACAGCATGAGCTGCCATTCTGGGTGTGGAGGTGATGTTTCAGAATGCTGATGCTTACACCTGAGCTGTAGGATAATGACAATTTAAAAAACAAAGTCGTGACTGTCTTTCCAACTTTAGCCTTGGATGGGCAGAGAGACTTGATAAGCTCCATCCTCCTTTTGAAAGGTGAACACAGGGGACACACAGACAGGCTCTCACAGCTAGAAAGAGACACCCTGGCACTGGGAGTGGACAGAGTGGCGAGAAAGAAGGGGACGGAAAGTTCTGGGACCTCAGAGGGTGTGATCACCCCATTGATAACTTGGCCAGAGAGACAGACTTGGGTGATGAATTAAATGAGACAGATAATCCCATAAACTCAATAAAGCGAAGGAAACCCAGGAAGGGTCTTGATCTTGGATGAACAGTCCAAGAAACAGTCCAATCAAATAGGTCGAGAGTGACTTGGCTGAGAGATTAACCCTATGATAAGTCACAGCCAGGAAGCTCTGGTTGGGATTCTTGCTTCTCCAGTAATTACCTGGGAAATTCCAGGCAGACTGTTTAGCCTCTTTGAGCAACACCTGCTCTTCGCCACACAACGGGGTGGGAGGGTCGGCCAGAGGCTGCAGATAATGAACAAAGCCAAGGGTTCGCGCCAAGACGCAGCATAGCACCCGATGAGGCATGAGTTCTACAATGCCCGTGCTCTGAAGTCTCGTGACATCTTTTAATGCTACCTCTTTCTTGGTTGCCTGGCATTCTGACTCTGGCATTCTCTCTGGCTCCCACAGAGCTCTGCTCTGGAGACCTTCCTGGTTTAGGTGTCGGCCAGACGTACTTATCCCTCCTCCCCTGCATTTCCTGCATTTCTCAAGGGCTTTCAGCCACAGAGGTCGGGCTCCATGTTGGAGACACCAGTAGACAAGACCTCTTGCCCCCTCCAGGAGCCCCTAGCCACGACCAAGCAGAATCACACACCGCCGGGGGGCACAGGGCTGTGCGATCAGGCAGAGGGGTAGACACGCTGTGGGAGGGGCAGGTCAGGACCGGGAGGCTGATTCTCAGGCGAGACGGGCAGCTGGGAAGTGACTGGGCAGAAAAGGTGGCAGGGAAAAAAGGCATGGAGACAGAAAAGAATCCCTGGGAAGGCTTGCAGGTGGAGTCTATTTAAGGTTTGGGGAGAGGGACGCAGGTGGCAGGGGAGTGATGCGAGAGTTGGGCGGGAGAGCAGGCTGGGGTCTAATTCTAAAGACTTCTGCAGAAGCGCACCGTTACCCCGAGGGCAGTGAGGAGCTCCTTGGTTGTTAAGCAAGAAAGCAACAAGCAAAGAGGTCAGGAGGAAAGAATGAACCAGAAGCCAGAGCCTGGCATTTTCTCCTTTCAGCCCTGATGCCGCTGACATCAACATGAATTTCTGAACAGCTCAGCATCACAGAACTGCCTGGATGATTTGTCCATTTCACCCCCAGGAATATACAGGGAAGGGTGAAGCCGAGGTGGACCGCACCCTCCACTCCTTCCAGAGAAATGGCCGGCGGGGGACAGACCCGCAGCAGCCTGGCCCCCGAAAAAGACTGATCCGGATCTGCACACGGAGTCCAGATACGCTGCTTAAGTGATTACTGGAGAGACACAGAGAAGGGGGAAGACCCAGAACACCTGTCACCTGGAGAGCTTATTATCTGCAGCTAAGATGCTGAACTTCCTTTAAAATGAGTGCGTGCATGTTTCATCATTTACAAGATGTGTGCATTTACACACACACAGACACACATACCACACACACACGCACACACACCACAGACATACATGCACACATACCCCTGGCGAAGTCCTGCCAAAATCGAGTCGTGGAAAGAACACTTGGTCTGGAGTCAGAGACAGGGGTTAAAATCCCTACTTCCTACTCCTCTTACTCATAAAGTTAGCACAAAATGACTTAATTGCATCTAGGGTGGAAACAATAATCGGTAATCCAATCATTTATTGCGTTCGTGGTTGGCCCAAAGTTGAGAAAGGACTGTGTGGTAACACCAACAAGAGAAGCACATAACTAAGAGCCGCTCTTCCCCTGAAGTCAGCTTCCAACGCCTGACATCCTGTCATCTGGAGCGTGGCCCCGTTTCGCCAGATCCTCCGATTTTTAATGAGAAGCCAGAAATAGACATGTCCAAGTAAACGTTCCTCATTTTCCATGTGGGCAACAATTCAAACTTGCAGCCGCAGGAAGAAAAAGGGCTGTGGGCACAGACAGAGACACCCCTGCTCTGGACAGACACCCAACCTGGGCCCGTCAGCCTGGTGGCACTCGCTCCCGGACATACTTCCCGCTCTCGGCCGAGGAGGGAAGGCTTGGAAGTTAAGATCCTGAATGAACGAACAAAGCAATTAAAAATATTCCTTCTGTTGATTATTTAAGAAAGGGAGTGTCTCAGTGTGCCCTGGTGGAGTAGGGTTGGGCCTGGTCCACATACATCCCAGCGTCCTGGGTTCACGTCCTGGGGCTGGTGGGAACAACTGAGATGAATGACTAATAAACGGAGTATTCTCTCCTCTCTCCTCCTGCCTCTGCTGACCTCCATTCCTGCCTGCACCTTGCCTTTAAAAAAAAAGAAAGGGGATGTCTCACATCTGGCCTCTAGCTATTTTGAGCTGGAAAATAAATCCCTTCCCTACCTGTTCCAAATCCCAATGCAGCAGTCAAGCCTGCAGTAGTCTAACACATGGGCCTCCACACTCCACTCACCACCAGATGCAGGGGCTTTGTATTTTCCTCCAGGAGCCTCTTTAAGGGTCCCTTCATGACCTGTGCTCCTACAGGAAGATTAGTCAGGGCAGCTGAACGTCCCGAAGTGCAGTTCTTTGACAGAGTGACCTCGGGGTTTCACCCTGTGCAGCTTCTGGTAAATGACATCATATGCAAATGGTCTGGGGGCAGAAAACACCCCATGGAACAGTTTGATGGCTGCAGCAGTCTACTGTTCAATGAATCCTCGCATCTCGGCATCACCTGAGGTACAGAATCCAAGTCTTTGCCTTCAGAGAGTTTACCATCTTGAAGGGAGGAGTGGAAGCTGATTCAGCAGAGGAAGATGTCAGCTAATCACAGCGGCTGGGGCAGGAGCTCAGGGAATAAACTGCTGACTTTAACTGCTCAGTTAGTAGGCACTTCACACTGGATGCCTTGGTTTCATACCATCCAGTTGACTTCAGAAAGTTCCAACAGAGAGTCAACGCTCATGGCCACTAGCATGTCATAGTATCCTCATCTCCCAGCGATGACAGAAGAGTCATTTTTATTTTGTTTTCCAAGGGGGCTTTGAACTCTAATCATGAATATACAATGTCTGTTCAGTGAAATCATTTTGCTTACCATTCAGAAATACTGCATCAAATTAAAAAAAATAAAGACATAGTTCTCAAAAAAATCAATAAGACAGAGAGAGTTTCCCAGAAGAAGAAACACAATTGGTCTGCGAACATCTGGGGCAAAGAAAGAATCGACGGGAAGAGTTATCAAATAAATGTAAAACAAGTTCTATTTTTTGCCAAACTGGCAACCAGAAAGATTTTTATAATGCTACTCTTCATGATTAAAGGAGATTTGGGTAGAGCCTCCTTTGAACACTACTGTGGAGAGTGTAAATTGGTTTAACCTTTCTGAAAAGACAATTCAACAATGTGTATCAAAAGGCTTAAACATTTGCATAACCTTTATTCCCACATTACTGTGAATTGATTCCTGGGAAGTCCTGGGTGTGTTTAAGACACAGACACAGTGCTGCTATCATTGTCCATTTACTGTGGGGGGAAACCCGAGCTCCCCATGGAGAGCAATGCAGAAAATAAAAAAATAAGGATCCTGCACTCATTCAAAAGTTTTCTCTTAAATCCTTAGGTTTCCCTCACAGCCCTGTTTTTTAAGAAGAAGCTTTACAAAGAAAGGGCATTTCATAATATATAGGCAGACACTAAAGATGCAAATACAGGTATTGCTGATAATGCAGTGTTGAACCAGTGGTGGAGGGAGGGACAGGGGCAGGGGCTGTCTCAGATGTGAGGTGGAGGGATCCTTTCTCCTCTTTTCCTTGGGGAGGTAGGTACAGTGGACAGAGTTCCTGCCACCTTCTCTGGCCTGCAGGCTCCTCATAGAATGTTTACTCTCCACTGCACCGTTTTCAGAGCAAACACAAGCAAAGAGTAGTGGTGGGAATAAAATAGGATTATGGAAAGGAGAAAGGAAACAAATCCACTCTTGAGAAGCATCTGGGAGGGTCTACATTTTCCGGATGATTTGGAGCCACAGGAGAGCAGAGTGGCACCATGTAACTCAGCATCCTGTCCTCTTCAAGTCCACCCTCTCCCTCCCTGACCCCTCTCCCTCCCTCCCCATCTCCTGTCAGTCCTGCTCCTGAGCATCTCCAGACCACAGCAAATCTCCCAGATCCCGCCTGCAAACTTGCAAACTTGCAAGCCTCAAACCCATCCAGGGCCTCTCATCAGCGAGGGTGGAGGCCTCTCTTGTCTTCTAGAAGCAGCTATATATGGCAATGCTCGCCTCATCATGTATAGGTAGATGAGACATACCTATTATAAATAGATAACGGAGCCGTTACTCACAGAGTTATGTCTTAAATAGCATGTTCCTGGTACATATATATCTAGATATATAGAAAAGCAAATGAATGGTAATGTTCACTTACATTATCTCTGGAGGATGAATGCCAAGTGGTCCTGCTTTGCTTCTCTATGCTTATCTGCAGTCTCTGAGTTTTCTGCATTAGTATTGCTTTTGTACTAAGGTGTACCGAAAACAAGTTAACTCTTGAGAAAGAAGAAAGTGCCCAGTTCTGCAGGGAAGGCTGGCTGAGATGACAGAGGAGCCTGTTGGGGACACTGAGATTAAGCAAAGGTGCTCCTAACTCTGTCAGCTCAGCAGGCCGGTGCACGCCTACTGGTTCCCGCCGGTCATGGCCACCTTCCCCATGGGGCACAGGGAGAGGCTCTGCTAGAAGATGCTGATCACATCTATTCTGCTGTCCACCTTGGGCATCTGCCGAGAGGTGTCAACACTGAGAAGCAAGCACAGTGCTGTCCTTTACGGGAGGAACAGGACGGGGGCTGGGGGAGGGAAGGAAGCCGGGTTTGAGGATTCCCTAAGTGTCAGACGCGTCGTCCTGATCTTTACTCCTGACAAGGACCCTCTGTCAGAGTGGCAACTCCACACATGTCAGACAAAGAAACTGAGGCTCAAAACTGAGGGCTCCTCTCCGTCTCATCCGCAGGGTCTCTCTCCAGACCGAATGCAGGGTCAGGGCAGCTCTGCACTCCAGAGCCTCGTTTACGACAGCCGTGGACCAGTGAGCTTGCTCCCGGCCGGCCGTGAAAGGACAGTCGCCTGGATGTGAAGATTCTGTTCGTCTTACTCCTGACACCTGGGTCAAGAGGCTGGTGATGAGTCAGATAATGGCTGTGTCAGGATAGGAGCGTGGGATCAGCCAGTTTAGTTTTTGTTTTTAAAGGAAAGGTGCAGGCAGGCATGAAGGCAAGCAGGCAGGCAGAGAGAGGAGGAAGAAGACTTTATTTTATTTTTATTTACTTGCTCACACTGGCGGTTCCTGTGGACCCAGGAACCAAACCCAGGAGTGTGTGGCCTGTGCTCCTTTGGAGACGACTGACCCAAATGCTGCTCCACCAGGGTGCACCTGTGCAGTTGTTTTTAACATAAAACTTAGATAAATTTTGTGTTTTGTTCACCCCCCCCCACACACACACACATATCTGGCTTAGTTCTTAAACTTGGGTCCTTACAGTTACATGGTCTTCACTCTGTCTTCCTGCTTGAGCCACAAGGACGTGCTGTTTTCGGCATGGTTAACATGAAACTACAGGTTCATATATGATCAAATGTATCATGCATTCGATCTCATAGAAAATATTCAATTATTCTTAATTTCACATTGCATCAGTTATTGAGCTCCTATCACACCATCGTAATTCAATAAATCATTGCCACTAAATCTCCTCACATCACTCAGTCTCCGTGCTGAGCAGCACTTCGGACCACACGGTGTACGGCAGAAACAGTCACCCCTCCCCATCTCCACAGGAGCATGCACCTCCCCGTCCGGCGCCTGTCCGTGCGCCCAGTTCTGTGAGTCGGGACCCAGCGCAGTGCGCCCAGGGGCTGGGAGGTGCGGGCACAGCTGAGCTGGTTCTCTCCCGCTCCTCCCATCACCACGAGGACGACCCTGCACTAGCCAGCCTGCTGCTCCCAGGAGAGGGGATGGGACGCAGGACCTCCCAAGCCATCTGCTCACACGGCTGGCTGGTCGCGTCGCCGGCCCGCCCGACATCAGCGTCCCCACTGTACTCCACACCTTGAGTTAAAGAAATGCTTCCTGTTCCCCGACAATGAGACTGTGTGTCAGGGAGCGACGGCAAAAAAGGGTTCAGTGAGGGAGACACTGTTCTCATTCTCGTTTCGACACGAAAAGCAGAATTCAGGGAGGCCGTGTAACTTGTCTGTCTAGTGGATGGCAGACGTGGAGTCCCATGCTGCCTCTTTGCAAAGAGAGCCTTCCTGGGAAGCCCACTGGGATGGATCCCAGTTGCTGAGAAGCACATCAGGGCCTGGGTGCTGTCCTTGGTGCTGAGACGGGAGTCCTGAGAAGTGCCCCGGATTTCAAGGCTTCTTACCAGGGAGGGCAGGAAAGGGGCCAGTGCGTTCAACCCAAAGAAGAGAAGCAGATGACCAGACACGCTGACTTGAAGTAGGCGATCAAAGACAAAGCCTTAGCACAGGCATGAGCTCGGTGTGCGGTTGGGAAAGGGAGGAGTGCTCACTGCAGAGTAGTTAAAGGGGAGAATGCGACAGACAAGACGAAGCGGCAGGTAACAGAAAACATAGGAACAATCACAAGGCGTTCTGAGTCCATTCTGGTTACAAGGGGAAGCCGCTGGGAAATCACAGGTGCAAGAGAAACACATCTGGTTATCACCTCTGAACACTCCATGGCTGCTTTGCTGAGGGCAGAGCCTAGGGAGTAAGGCTGGAGGCGGGGGGCTGGGGAGGCCCCTGGTGCTATCCCAGTGGGGACGGCTGGAATGCATCTGGGGTGCCTGTGGACAGCAGAGGCACCTTACCAATTGCTTCTCCAATTCTAACACAGATCTTACCTCTCTCGTTCTCAAATAGACTTGGCTACATCACGAGCTGAGCAAAACATCTGCCAGTGTAAGGACCAAACTGAATTGCAAAAAATCTCTCCAAATATTTTCTCAGAGTAATAAGTAAAAAAAAAAAAAATAGCGCACACTTAGCAGTTGTGAATTAGTCATTCACATAAGGTGGGTGATAATTTATGCCACACTGGTAGTCGGAAAAAATTCACATTTACACTGAAATCTATACTTTTTTTTTTCAGGAACGGGCTAATTGTGTTTGCTGAATTGTTTCAAGTTGCAGTGGGCTGAGAGATTGAGTATCTATTTGCAAGACTATAGGGATTAAATTAGATAAACCCAAAGGGAAAGTAATTGGCAAATTGGGAAGTGTTATACAGGCATATGAAGTATTGTCTAAGGCACTATGAAAGATTAATGGACAGTCAACTAGAGGTTTAAAAAAATACATAACTTTGACCCTCAGTGTTCTTTAGCCAGCAAACATTTTTAAGCAACAACCAAAAAAGAAAAAGAAAAAGACTGTGTACACTAATCTCTTCTTGCTGTGACTCCCCTAGAAGATTAATGTGCTGCCTCTCAGAGAAGAAATACATGCCAGATTTTTCCCATTCATTCTTTATTTCTTCTGTATTTTCACTTTTTTCAAGGAAAGCTGCAGGCAGGAATGACAGTGAGCAGAGGCAGGCAGGAAGAGAGAGGAGGAAGAGACAATTTATTTATTTCTATTCAGTTGTTCGTCTTGGTTATTCTCCCCACGCCGGGATGTGAACCCGGTTCTTGGAACACAGGTGCATCCCACCCAGCTGGAGGCAATGGGCCCAACCACTGCTCCACCAGGGTGCACCTATTCTTGCTTTCTGAGCATGAAAATATGTTTCACAAGTCATCATGTTCTTGGCTCAATGGCCAGATTAATCTTCATGTCTTATTTGGTCCAGGTAATGCATGAAAGCTTAGAAGTCAAAATTGAAGTGGAGAGATTTCATGTACAAATCAGTGGTTCAGATTCTCTTTAAAAAAGAAAAAAAAGGCGCAACTTGGCAGAGAAGCAGTTGGGTCAACAGCCTTTGGCCGGCACAGTCCACGTACATTCTTGAGGATCCTGTTCATGTCCGGGGCTGAGGGAGCACCCAAGATGAACAGCTAAATAAGATACATAAAGTGCTTCTTCTTGCTCTCCTCCTGCCTGCCTGCCTGCCTTCATTCCTGCCTGCACCTTTCCTTTGAAAGAAAGGAAAGAAAACCAGAAAATCTGGAATATTCCCATGTTAAAAAGTTCTGTGGCCGGGCAGCATGTGAATTTGACTGGGGTCAGGGTCTCCTCTCCACCACAGTCCCCACTGCTCCCTGCAGAGCCCTCACCATGAAGGGTCAGTTACCGAGTAGCTTCACTTGTGAAATGGTGTGTTTCCTAAAGAAAACTTTTTTTTTTTAAACACCATCGACACCAGAAGTATCAATAAGAAAACTAGAACAGATGACTTCATGCTTTAGAGCCCAGTGTATCTCCCTCAGCCCCTGGGTTTAATGCCTCTGATCTGGACAGAACACACAGTATTAGAGGAAAGTGAGTGCTGGGAAGGGCTGATGGATAACTAGCCGTTGATGGTGATGGTGAGCCACGGCCTCCGTGGCATCCTTCCTGGAAGGGGCGTTCTCCACCGACCCTCGCGTCCTGATGAAATTGCCCTTTCTCTGGTAGCTTCTCAGCCGAAGTGACTGCTGGCTCTGATTCTGGAGAAGCATGCCAAAACACACGCCACTTAAGGAAATGGAATCTGATTCTGGGAGGAGCAGCCAGACTACATCTCAGTGTGACGAAGAATAACAGACATGTGCTTGAAGCCTCTCCCAGGGACAAGGTCGGGCCTGGTGTCCAGGCCACATTGTGGGTTTGAAAGAGAGTCTTGAGCACCAGCCACTTTCACAAGAGAGAGGATCTGAAAGACTGAAGTTCAGTTCCTACAAAACATGTGGGTTTTGAGTGTGTATCCCTTAAGTTGGCATTTTCCTAGAACATATCCTGAAAAAGGGATGACGTTACCTTCTCGTGAGTCCTTATTGACTTTCACTGGTTTTTCTTTTTTCCTATAAAGACGCCCTAGGTGACAATGTTGTCATCTAAAACTGAGCTGAAGAACGACGGAAGAAGCAAGAAAAAAAAGTTCTAATGTAGAGTGATTACTAGTGCACCCTGTGGTTAGGCGGCTAAGGTGCAGACTCTGTGGAGTCCAAAGACCCAGGTTCAGGACCTGGGCTGGTCGGGAGGGTATAATGATAATTTTTGTCCAGTTGGGAACATAACATCCACCTTGACAAACTGATTTAAAAGTGATGAATGTCTCTACAGAAAGAGAAAAGCATGTTAAGATACACATACAGAGGTGCACCTGTTGGAGCAGTGGTCGGGTCAATTACCTCCGAAGAAGCAGGCCACACACCCTTGGGTTCCAGTGCTGGGTCCAGGGGGAGACAACCAGAGTGAACAACTAAATAAAAATACGTAAAGTGCTTCCTCCTCCTCTCCCGCCCTGCCTGCCTGCTCTCCTTTATTCCTGCCTGCAGCTTTCCCTTTAAAAATAATAAACGATATATATACAGAGTTTTCTATGTGACTTCAGACCTTGAATGACTCTCCTGAATCCAATTTTAGAAACTAAGATCAGTGATTTTGTGGAATTCAAGAATTCAGCATAACCGCCAAGAATCAGGAGGAAGGGGTCAGCTTCCCGGGGTGCCTTTGGCCACACGGTGTGCATCTTTGAGCTTCTGTCTTCTTCATTTCCACCATCAAGGTGAGACCAGCCCAAAACTCGGGGCTCCTTTGGGGCAGAAGTGAGCTAAATTCAAACAAACTGCTGGAGAGGTGCTGGCCCATGGTAAGAGATCGATAAAAGTTTGCTGAATATTCACTTTCTGATTTAACACTGGCTGCGTTACAATTTTAATGAAAACCTTCAAATCTATTTTATATTGGCATGCCTAACATTTTAAGTTAATGACAAAGAGAATAAAAAGAATACATTATTCTACTAGCCATTTATATTTTAAAAATGCCAGAGCTTGACATTCTAAAAATCGAGTAACAAAAACAGGAGGAGGAAGACAAGATCCACAGAAGGACTCGGACGGGGCGGGTAGAAGTGGAGGGCAGACCTGACCTCATCTGCAGAACAAGAGTGTCAGCAAGTACCCCTGCACCTTAGCACAGACCCCACAACCATCCCACAGGTATGGTCTACACGTGGCCAAGACTATCAGGTCAGAATCAACGGGTGGACCATGAGGCTGAGCGATGCGTCTGTGCCATCACACAGCTAGTTGGTCCAGCCAGAGCAGACACGCACGTGGGCAGACTCATCAGAAATCCCATCCACCTGGCTGATAGAGGCCAGTCAGTTCCTGTTTCATGGAAATGACCAAGTGCTGAGAACCATGTAGCTGTCTCTTCTGCTGGCTTGTTCAGTTCCCTCCCACCGCTAGGAGAGCTCTGATGACAAGTGGGGCGCAATCCAGAACACCCAGTTTCTTTGATGTACACGTGACTGTGGATACAGGTTGGGTACAGGCTCTCCATGAATTCACAAAGGGCTAAGGTTACAGGGCTAACCCTTCCCCAGAAGGCCTTCAACCGACATGGGCAGCCTCTCCTTTCACAGACAGTGGCTTCTAGAGTCCCATGGCCAGCTAGCCCTGGACAACATGCAACAGGATTTGACTTTCTTAGTTCTTGGGGAACTAGGGTGCATTGAGGGATGGGTGTCTGTGGGAAGTCCTGCCACATTCCAAGATCCTTCTCACGCCTAGATACTGGAACATGTCTTCCTGTCTGCATTCTGACTCACCATGTTCTCCCTTCTTCACATTCTTCTTTCACACATTTTGCAAAACCGCCTTGTTGCCTCCCATTTCCAGGCAAGGGATAGGAGACTCAGAAAGGCCCGACCTCCTGCCCACATCGGCCTCCCGTGGCCCAGCCCACCATGTCTGTGTCAGAGGCGTCTGCTTTTGCAAAGGGGCAAAGGTGCATGTGCGTGATGATGTGACATGTCTGTTAACTGGTGTTTATTTTTCATTGTTTGGTATGAAAATTAATGTATGACTATATCCCTGAATTTTGGGTGAATGCTCTTACCTGTTAATAAACTAGGTATGAAACAAAGATTGTGATGCCCTTTAGAGTGTATACATATAGATAGATATAGATATA
Organism: Solenodon paradoxus; assembly: GCA_004363575.1. Taxonomy (NCBI): domain Eukaryota; kingdom Metazoa; phylum Chordata; class Mammalia; order Eulipotyphla; family Solenodontidae; genus Solenodon; species Solenodon paradoxus. Next base: position 43,001 of record RJWH01005071.1, on the reverse strand, counting down.
TCTATCTATCTATCTATATCTATATCTATCTATATATATATATATATACACTCACACAGATATACAGATATATACAGATATACCCATGAATATATATATATATATATATATATATAATATTCACATATGTGTATGTGTGCAAAGAGCAGTGGTTCTCATTAGGGAGAAATCCCCCCTCAACATCTGGCAGTGCCTGGAGGAATGTTTCACTGTTATGACAGGTGTGTGTGATGATAAACATATGTGAGTCGAGGCCACGGTTACTCCTGAGCCTTCTGTGACACACATGCAGAGCCCGCAAGAAGGAATTCTCAATGTAGACGCTCACCAGTGCTGAAGAAAGGGATTCTAAATACACACTTACGTGTATGCACGTTCACTTACATATACATTCACATGTGTGTACCAGTATACTATACACTATACACATATCTGCATGTGTGTCCATGTATGCATGCATAGATCTATCAACATATCTTCATTCCTCCATCCATCCACCTACCTAATCTACCATCTATCTATCTATCTATCTCTCATCAGGAGAAACAGAGAAAGGGTGGTATGAAAATGCACATAGGCATGCGTCTGTATAGAGGCATTTGTAGAAGCAGATTTTCTGTTGTGTCTGTCCATCTGCATCCTGTCTTCCAGGTGTGGACTTTTCACAGGGCATTTCTTACTGAGCACGTGGAGATAAAGAAGAGGCATTTTTTCACTTTACTGTAACTCCCAGTTACAACAAAACCTTTCAGCTACCCCTCTCACAATGCCTCGACCCAAGTTAAGCCCATAAAAGACCATACCCTACAAGCTTTTGCTGTGAAATGTTAATAACTTTCAACATAGCCTACCCAGAAACACATCTGTCATGATACATCGTTTAATTAAACGACCACCCTGCTTGTTTAATCACACTGGGATGCACAGTCTGCCTGGGGAAATCAAGTGCCCAGCATCACAGGGGGCCACAGACTTTCTCTGAGCCAGTTCCAGGGGCCCGGGTGACTTGCACCCTCCTGGGCTACATCCATGACTCAAGCAGAGAGGAATTAAACTAAAGAGCAGCACTGACATGGAGGTGCCAGGACTCAGCTAATGAATATGGAAACCACGGCAATTTCTGTGAGAGGTGGGTGGAGGGGGTTCAAGGTTCTGGCCCATCAGCCCTCGAGTGGTTTTCTCTTTCCCAAATGCAAGACACACTTCTTTGGTGGTTCCTCCAGAAATGGCCATCTGATGGAAATGCCAAAAACTGCACTTCATATTAAAACAAAACAATAAAACAAAAACCTGCTTCTCCAACCCAAAGGCTCCACAATTTTCATCATGGCCAGATGGGATGTTACTGCTTGGTAAAGGGAGGAGAAAGTCACATGTCACATAAAATAAGACAGTTTTTCTGTTGTTTTTGAAACCTAATGTCACTACTGTAAGAAAAAATTAAGGAACTGTCCAGAGATAAAAATCAATATAATACAATAGCCTGTGAGTCTTTTCTCTCTAATGTGTATCTTTAAGAATGCAGGGCACAGGATGTGAAGAGTTTTCAGTATTCTCCTCTGAAAAATGTGGATTTTTTCTTTAATTAACCTAAAGGTTTTATGAAGAACCAGGCATTTGACAAGTTAAATTCTTAGAATGGCATCTGATAGATATGATTCCATAGCCTCTGACATTATGATCATTATTATTACTTCTCATAGTTTCAACAAGTCTATAGATTGTTATCATCATGATGATGGTGATTTCTTATTGATTCAATAAGGAGTGAGTTTTTTAAATTCTGGGAGTGTTGAAATATTCAGCAACATGGAGAAAATTTCTCTTTTCGCACATAGAGCTATCGGAGCTTAAACAGAAGTGTCCAGTAGTCCAATGAATAGAAATAGTATTGAATAGAGACGACAGCCAACAAGACACATGCCACATTTTCATTCGTACATGAGCTACTGCAGATTCAAAGGGACACACAAAATCTCAGCAAATCTGAATAAGCTAAGTGTCTATACCCAGGGTCCAGATTGGCAAAATGATTCTCAAATATAAGACCAATGTGTTGGAGTTTTGAAAGGAGCAATAGTGCCCCACACATTGGTGTGTTTTCTGGGTTCAGCTTCAACACAATGGACTTGACCGTCACTGGCTGCTCAAGGCTTCAGCCTGCTGATCTGCCCCTTTTCAGAGAATACCCACCGCCCCAGCGCCTGCAGAGGTGGCTTCAGGAGCCACCTGGTAACAAGCAGAGTATTTTAGACCTGGTGATAGGAGAGAGACTCCTGGAGGAAATACATATATGCAATTCGGAGATTCAGAATTCAGAAGATACAGAAGGTAGAGAGAAGATGGAAGTGGGTTTACTAGCAATGCAATGTTTAAGCCTGAGTTTGGAGGACGTGGAGGGATTATCTAGGGAGGAGAGCCCGGTCAGTGTCCTGGGCAGAGGAAACAGGCTGTGCAGAGGCCCTGTGGAGAAGAGGAAAAGGGCATTTCAAGAACTTACACCAAGGTAGTTGACCCCGGTACAGAGAGAAGAATATACAAAGTCACATACAGGGCAAGAGAGTGCTGGGATACGACTCTGGTTAGTTCAGCGCTGGAGTGTGAATGATTTGTTTTTAACTTTGCTTGTCGGAGTTAAGCTAAGGGAACCAGTAGATTTATGATGTGAAATGCGTGAATGACTTAGAATCTGTGCAGCGTTTATCTCAGAGCCCGGTCCACAGAACTACAGATGGAATCGCTGCCACCATTATTCCTCACAACATGCTTGTACACAGAACACTACATAAGGGCGTGGTCGAAGTCCTCTCTGACCCGCTGACACTGCACCTGAAGGCTCAGCGGACATGGGTTATGGGCAGAGGGGATCGTGGCTGGACCAGCATGGAATCTTCTGGATGACAAGGCAAGTCCCGGGATGCCCGACTGGGGAAGTTATTTTCTGCGGTGACATTTGGCAGCCCACTGCCATTTGGGAGGCTGCTGCGTTGCTGTCCCTGGGAAGTTTTGGAAGCAGCTGGCTGCCCCCCAAGCCCCCACTGTGCCCCACCTCTCCTGGCTCCGGTGGCTGGCAGTGGGGTCGCCTCTGCTAGTAAGGACTGGCGGTCATTCCCACACCACCTGGTCTAGAACCACGTCCATCCAGAGTGCAGAAGGGCTGATCTGCTCTTCCAGAGACAGGGTGCGAAGCTCCCGCAGCCACAGGCATGCTAGCGCAGCAGAGCGCAGCTTCTCCCTGCCATGCACACCCTGAGTGAACCACGGATGACCCGGCCGGGTGCTGGGGCTTGACACAGACACGCTGTCACATGCAGGCCGCGAGAGCAGGCGCTCCCTGAGCACGACTGCCTCTCGCTGCTGCTGCATAATTCAGGCCCCTGACCCCCACGGCAGGCTCTTAGTGGCTGAGGGATTTGAAAATGTCAGCTTGCTAAATTACTTCCAAAAACAATGGCCAAAAGGTACAGAGAGAGATACTGCTCCTTGGGAAGTTGACTATAATCTGCTACTTTACCAAAGGTAAGCTTGTCCCAGTTGAGAGGTATCGGTTCACAGGAGTTATTGCCCACACAGACGGGCCCGAAGTCGAAAGGAGGATCTTAATGGCAAGTGACTGGAGGCACGGTGGGGCCACAGAGCGGAAAGTGGCTCTGCCAGGCTTACAACAACGGAGAGGACAGTGGGGTGCCCCTCTGAGGAGAGGGCGTGCTCCAGATAAGAAGGGCGACGGGGGTGCAGCGCTTTTTGCTTATGTGATTCTTCCCTCCCGAAATGCACTGAATGCAATAGGGTGTTAAACACATCTGTTAACCCTGATGCACCTGGAACATGTGACGTATGGGCTTTCCTTTAGAGATGAAAAATAAATCGCTTGAATGTTAGCTTGGCTTTCTGAGATAGTACAGATGAGGACATTGACTCCGGAGTGTCGCATTGCTTAGGTGTCTAATGCAGAACACAGAGGAAAAGGCTCTCATGGCTGACCTGCTGCTAAGTCCCGATGGACGACAGCCAGGGTCTCCGGGATCCACGGGTCTGTTAAGCAAGATGCCCGTGTTCTGGCTAAATCCCTCCAGTCACTGATCAGCAGGGGTGCAATCTGAAAAACACACCCTTCTAATGAATATTGAAATCGGCTGTCATTACGAGAGAACACTCACAGGAGGGCAGGAGACACGGATCAATATTCTTATGGATCCACACTGCTTTGCTGATTAATAGCCTTCTACTGGGAAAACTGGAGTAGTGATAATAAAGCATTATTTTTAGTGCTGACAGGCACAGGGTATCACTTAGAATTTAAACATGTTTTTAAATGTTTTGAGTAAGTCTCAATAAACTGCCAGGAAGGAAAAGGGAGAACTTCTGTCCTTCCCACAGTAGGATATCATTAACTCCATCCCAGAAGATGGTGCCATATTCATCTCAAAAAGGGTTGTCCATCCCTAGACAGGGCCAATGCTCTTCCACCCAGCTGGGAGGATAAGACACAGCCCATCTCTCTCCATGACAGACCTTCCTCCACTGTAGTGGGTAAAGCGACAATGTTGCCTGTTATTAGCGGCTCTTGTTAGTTTATGATGGTTATATTACCTTCCAGTCACAAAGACACTGCTACTGTATCTCACTGCTCCATACATTTCCCCCTGTCCTCCCCCCACTCCCAATGCACACCCCCGCCCCCCCCACCCGCCACCGCCTCTAAACCAGGAGCTAGAAATCCCAAGGGGGACGCTCAGGCTGGTTCCTTCACTATGTTAATCTTGAACAAGTAGCTGGCTTTCTGCATGATCCATCCTTTGAATGTGAAATGAAAACTCACATCCCAGAACCCTTCTCTCCTTTCGAAGGAATGACAACATTCTAAAGTACTTTGAAAATGTATGATGCCAAATGCCTGTTTATTATTAGGGACTCCTCCCAATGTGCAGATTTATGAGCCTCTTAGAGAACCTTCGCTGTTGTACACCCTTCCTTCCAGTGAAGCATGTCTTGCAAAGAAGAATTTCCACCATGACACTTTGACTTGCTGAGCAAAAACTCATTAAAAATTCCCTTTTTTGGACTGCTGCTGGAGAAATACATTTCTTGTATCCGAGCTATAACTATAAAGGCAAGTCTACAATAGTTCTCTGAAAATGAAATTGGGAGACGTTCGTGAATAATTCTGGTGGGATATATACAATTTCTACCCAATAAATGCTAAAAAAGAAAGCTAGCATGTACTAAAAATTGGGGTGCCTTGCTTTTTTTCATTTTTTAGAAATTGAAAATGGCTCTAACCGTGTTCTCTTACAAACTTCTGATTTCTCCATTCAGGATAAGATTTGGCAAAATAGCTGGTTGGAAGGATTTAAACGGCAGGGTTTGGAAGGAGTTGGTAAAAGGACATGCTCACTTTCTTGTTGTTTGCATGTAGAAAACATTCTTTTTTATGGATGCATTGCTAATTTACAACACTATTTGTTTCTACAGAATATATTTACACTTGGATCAAGATGGATGTCACTCTGTGTCTACCACCAGAATCCAGTGCCTTCGCCCCAATCAATTTGATCCCTTCTATCTGTCCCCCCACCTCCCCTTCCCTCACCCCCACTCTGGTAATGGTAGATTTTATTTCAGAGTCTGGGATCATTTTTTTTGTTTTCTGTGAGGTTCATTCAACTTATTTCTTTATATTGCACCTATGTGTGACACTATCCAGTATTTTCTTTCTCTTTTTGACTTATTTCACTTAGCACCATCCCCTCTAGCTCCAGATATAGAAAGGGAACCCTCAGACACTGTTGGTGAGAATGCAAGTTTGAGCAATCGCTGTGGAAAAGTGTGATGATTCCTCAACAAATTAAAAACAGAATGACCCAATGAGCTCACAAACCCGGGTCTAGGTATTTATCTGAACAGCACAAAAACAGTAACTTGAAAAGACAGAATCAGCTCTGTGTTCAGAGCAAAACAGTTCACAAGCCATGGGATCCCCCCAAATGCCCATCAGACGATGACAGATAAAGAGTCTGTGGTCTAGATACTCAATGGAATACTACTCAGCTACTTCAAAACATAAAATCTTGCATTTAGAAAGCGTTTTGAAATGTTTACCAGGACCCAGAATGCAGTTAGAACGAAGGCGAAAGCTTGGGGTCCGCCCCCCATTCTCCGTTGTCTGGGAAGGGACTCATTCGGGGCGGGAGCGTCTTGCTCTCTTTCACCACCCAGTGAAAATTCTGCTCAAGCAAAGGATCGGGCTCCATGACAAAAAAAAAAAAAAAAAGTGGTTTGCTGTCCACTGGAGAGAACCGAGCCACGTGGCTTTCCTGCATGAGCTCACTCGACAGTTCCATGTAGGAGCCGACCAGGCTGCTGTGAAGGCTCCACCCCTGCCAGTTCTTTCTTTTCTTTTCCCCAGAAGGGCTACCTTTGGTTTGAATGCAGAAACCCTTGCCTGCAGCACCTGAGAACCTACAGTCCCTTTGCAGCCACTGCTTGATTTCTGTGACCCACATATCTGATGAGGGTGTCCCTCAGCCAAACCTACTTTGGGGAGCAGAGCTGAATGCAATGGAAATAGAATAAGCCTTCTCATGAAATGAACTCTACATGGACCCTCTCTTTATAGGAGACGATGACTCCTTGGGGTAGACTCCATTTTGCTGAAATTAAAAGAATCAAAATAGAATTAAGCACATTCACATTGACTCTCTGAGGGCCAGCTGAGATGGAAATGTGTCCACTGGCTGACCAGTCAGACTAACTCTCATGGCGCCATGATGGACTTTTGGGCAAAGCTCAGCGATGGTCACCAATTAGCTTCAGCCTGAATAGGATCATTCTGGGCAATGGAAACCAGAGAAAGAGTTGAAGGAAAACTGTCATGGAGCTCTGTCAGCCTGCTTCCTTGAGACATACATCTTCCATAAAGGGATGGTTCCACGCTCAGTGGGCTGTCCCTGGTGCCAAAGTCATATTCCTGGTGGACAAGACAGAGTAGAGAGAGAAGGAGGACATCCAGAGGGCAAATTCTAAGTCTGTCCTCTTCCTCTCTCCCCTCATTTGCACTGTAGGGCAAAGCAGACTTCGCAGCATTTCCAGGACACCAACCACACTGCTTTATACATGCAGGTCTCATTTAAGCAGCAGGGATGGGGAGCCTGCCTGCTGTTGACCAAGCTTTTGGTGACTCAGCAGAGGAAGATGGACAAAGAAAAAGAAATAAGTCAATGTGAAGAAAGGATAACTGGTTCTCAACGCTTTGAAGCAAAGGATCGGGCTCCATGACAAAGAAAAAACAAGGACCTGGGTCCCTCGTTTTAAAAGGGAGTTAGAAAAGGTTTCAGAAGAGGTGAATTTTCAGTGGGAATGGAGCCAGCTTGGAAAAGTCAGAGTGGATGGGAGCCAAGTGGGGGGAAAGGGATGAGTTTATTAGCGAGGTTGGTAGCAGGCAGATATGGAAGATTTTACTGGAAGGTGGTTGGGCAGTTCTAAGTGCGGTGAGGGAGGGAAGATGTGCCTTCTGAGATGGACTCGTGGCTGCTGAGAGGAGACTCAAGGGGAAGCAAAGGGAAGAGAAGCAAGAGTCCAGTCCAGAAAAGGGGACAGCAGCCTTGACTGGCCTGGGCAGAAAGAATTGTGACTTTTGAGAACTATGGGGATGTGAATTTAATGGTATTTGCTAATAACACGTGGCAGGTGTGTCCTTTCCATCATGTTTTCTCAACTCTGAGGTAGCCCGACTGAGGACGGGTTATCTGCGTGCCCAAGAGCAGATCTGTTTTGGGGGGTGGCATGTGCATTACGTCTTCAGCAGCTAGTAGTTGTCTTACAAATGCTGCTGCTTCACACCTCTCCATCACCCAAAGACAGAGACATTTTACAAAGGGGACAAGTGACTCCAGCAGGTGGCACAGCTCACTAGGTACTCCCTGGGTCTTCTTGTCTCTTTTATTTAACTATCACAAAAGATTCAGTTCATTACATATTCACAGGGCTGTCCACCACCATCTATTTCCAAAATAAAATCCCCTCTCTACTCAGCAGTTACTCCCCCCGCCCTCATCCTAGCCCCTCGGCACCACCACCTGCTTTGGTTTCTATGGGTCCGACTCTTCTGCACAGACATGGACTCAGGTGATGCGAGATATTTCAGGCCTGGCTTCTTTTACTTAAATAATGTTTTTGAAGCTCATCCACGGAGTAGTTTAGAATCCGTGTTACCCTTCTTTTTTCTGGCTGGCAGGGTCCCCTGAATTTTTTTATCCGTCCTCCTTTCACGGGTATCTGCACTGCTTCTCTCTTTAGACGATGGTGAATGATACTGCTATGTCCATTCTTAAACAGGTATTTGCTTGGGTTCCCGGTTTTGGCTCTTTGGGATCTTTACCCAGGAGCGGACTTGCTGAGTCACAGGATAATTGTATGTTGAACTGTTTAAGAAGCCTGTCAATGTTTTCTAAAAGCTCGACAAGGATGATGAGCCACATCGTAGTAACACAGATACGTCCCCTTTCGTTGCTCTTCCTGATAATCTGATGTTCCTGTTCGGTCGCACCAAGCATTGTAATCTATCCTGTATTCACTGGGATTGGTTTAAGGATGGATATGAACCCCAGATCAAGTCAATCCAAGTCTTCCTTCTCCCCTTTGCCCAGATATCAGAAAACAAACAAATGGACCAATTCTCACTCCCTGCCTTGCTCTGTTGGCAGGGTGGGGGGGCTGAGCTACACAGAGAAAACCCACATAATCCACGTAGCCACACTCATTCTGCCCTGAATTCCAAAGGCGGGTTGTGCGGAACATGTTCTCCACTGAACAGAAAAGACCTCCAAGGCACAGGGAGTCAGAGGAGCTTGATCAGCTTCCACAGCTGGTCGACTCGGGGCACCCACAGCCCCCAAGACCAGCGATCGCTTGTCTAGAACCCGGCAAGAGAACTGCAGCCCCGACTTCACAGGGGACGAACGAGGAAGTGTCCATTGTCTAGGAATAAAATAAGCTGTCCTCTGCAGGAGCGCTTCTGTGGGGTGGAAGAAACCGATGAAAGAGTGCGGAGAAAGCTGAAGTCCGTTCAGCCAGGTTAGATGACCCTGCAGTGACTTTCCTTTCCAACTGGCTCTCCTATCTTTATTTAATATCTCACAGAGCCTCATGATGGGTTCCAGGAGGCAGCTATCAGAAGGAGATGGCAGGCCACCCCCTCACTTGATCAGGGAAATAAAATCAACCCTGTGTTCTTTGTACTCATTGATTAGGGGCTGAGCTGCCAAGCAGTGCTTCCTGTGGCCTGTGGGCAGACCAAAGGGCTGCACCCCGTCTGCAGGGTTGGAGAGCTAGGTTGGGGCAGCTGCTGAAGCTGCTTTTTGCGGGGCCAGACCGGGGAGCAGACGCATGAAACAGACCCTGCCCTCACAGCGAGAAGTGATGCTTCAGTCCCCTTTGCCTTCCTGACTGGACTGCAAGCCCCATGAAGGCAGGAGCTGTGCTTGCATTAACTATCTTTGTTTTCAAGTGGCCCGAACAGTGACAGAACATGGTAGAGGTCTATCCCCAAATAAAATAGCTGAATGAGTAAACCCATGAATGGAGAAGAAAATAATGGTGATGGGAGAGTCTTTCTTTTTTTCCCTTCCTTTCTTTCTTCCTTCTCTCCTTCCTTCTTCCTCCCTCCCTCCCTCCCTTCTTTCTCTCCTTCCCTTCTTCCTCCCTCCCTCCCTCCCTTCTTTCTCTCCTTCCCTTCTTCCTCCCCCTCCCTTCCTCCTTTCCTTCCCTTCTTTCTTTTCTTCCTTTTTACCTCCTTCCCTCCCTTCCTTCCTCTTTTCCTCCCTCCCTTCCTTCTTTCCTTCTCTCCTTCCTTCCTTTCTCCCTCCCTCCCTCCTTTCCTTTCCTTCCCTTTCCTTCCTTCCTTCTCTCTGCGTCCCACCTTCCTTTCTCCTTCCTATCTTCCATCCCTCTTTTCCCTTCCTTCCCTCCTCTTTGCTCCCTCCCTTTTCCCCTTCTTGCCTCCCTCTCCTTCTCCTTCCTTCACTCTCTCTCTCCTTTCCTGCCTTCCTTTCTTCCTACCCTCCCTTCCTGCTCCTTTCTTATCTCATGACACTGATATTTCATATGTCAATATCTGAATCATGGAGTTGCCTAGAGAGGAAAACACAACCAGAACATCTCCATCTGTCCTTTAAAAGTCAAGATCCAATGTGTCATTATCTTTAAGGTTAATGTAAAGAAAGCTTAGTAGTTTCATTTCATTTTTTAAGGAAATTTGGACCATCTCAGGGACTCATCAACTTAGGGGGGGAAAGGTATGTCTTTGTGAAATATTTTAGTGCCTTGCAGAAGATTGCAGTGAATTACTGGGACATTGCAAGGTTTAAGACGATGCTTCCTGAAGCATGAAAGAAGTGTCTGCAGCTTTTCCTTTTTATGTTTAAATTACTTTGCTTCTTACTTGACTACTTTTTCTGACCTTTTAGAGTGCTTCCTTCTTTATATTTCTCCTTGAGTTCCTTTACCAATTTTTAAAGTAGTTTAGATACATCTCTTACGAGTTCTTAATTCTTAGCTTTCTGTTGCTCACCCTTTCTGCTCATCTTCTCCTCGCTTGACCCTATCTAAGTGCCTCGTAATGTTATTGTACTCTTTGCTCCAATCCAGCTTCCTCTTTCTCTCACAATGCCATAGGTAATGGGAAGCCACAGATCTATAAAACATTCAGTTCTCATTTTCCAGTGAACATGGAATTATGAACAAGGTGCTGGTTTTAACCCACCTTTTCCACACAATGACTGTGATGAGAAACTCAGTCCAATGCACTTAACCTCTTCGCATGTCACCGGGGGGTTAACGTTCTTTGCTTTCCTGTGTTTGACTGGACAACGTGAGCTGATAAGGTGCAGAGAGAAGGAAAGGCACTTTGATTCTTTCCAGATCAAAATCTGTCTTAAGTCTTCTGCTCCTTTTCAGCCGTGTGGTTTAGGACGAGTTACTTCCACTCTGGTTCCCAACTTCCCGGGACGTACAATGCGGTTGACCGTATCTAACCCCGTGAGTCACTGAGGAATTACCTTCCGCGATGACCCCTCTTCAGGACTAGCCTAACTAGCTAACACAGACCTCACGATGACTCAGGATTTCATTCAGCGAACACCTACTGAAGGTGCTGGACAATCACAGTGGGAGAAGGGAAAGACGTGGAGCCTTGATTTTCCTCTGAAAGTGTGGATTTTGATCACAAAAGCTGCTCCGTGGTGCTTCGAAGATAATGGTAATTTTCAGCACTGAATGACAGGATGTCCGTAGGTCCACGTCGCACGTTTCTCAAGGTCTGCAGTGTTGCGGCAACCGAGGAGGGTCAGACTCAACGCCTGCTCTCCTGGCTCCTCTCGGCCAAGTCCCTGAAAGTTGGTGGTTCTCAGGGACACTGCCAACCATCCTCCAGTAGCGGGAAAGCGCCACCATGAAGAGCCATCTGGTTGTGGAGAAGTACAGCTACGCAGGAAGGCCGGAAGATGGAAGATGATCCATCATTACGCAGCGAGTGAAAACACCCAAACAGACTTTGTTCTTGCCTGGGGCTCCCCAGACGCTAGGTTGCGGTTCTGAGATTAAAGCCTTCCCCAGCGGCTGCAGGAAGGAAAGGCTTCCTGGCCACCGAGGCCGCTGCTGCAGGCCAGCTTGGAGGCCGGAGGGTCACCCGCTGCAGGGGCTGGGCTGAGGGGTACAGCCTGCTCCAGCCTCAGCTTTGCATCTTGGTTGATGCTCTTTTGGATTGGAGAGAAGCCCCTGGGGAAGGCCTGCATGTGAAGAGCTGCAGAAGTGGCACTTCAATCGAGATAGGTAGATAAATAATCCTGAATAAAATTGCATGTTGTTAAGAGCTTTATTAATCCAGCTGTGTAGAGTGCATGCTAAACTCTTGCATTGTGGAGATGAGGGTTACAAGAGGAGGATTATGCAGACAGCTAAATAAGGAGGGCGGTGGAGGGGAGAGGAGGGGACAAGCAAAGGCAAATCCCTCCTGCGATGCGTGTGCGTGCGTGCGTGCACCGAGGGGAGAGACCCACAGAAGGGACAGAGTGACAGTGTGCTTTGGAGGAGTTTGGGGGAATGAAGTGATAGGTTATTATTCCAATGCGGTTTGCAAACCCTAAGGCCTGCAGTGCTATTCAGATCCACAATGACCGAAATTGGCCAGGAAGGAGTATTTGGGGCTGGGGGAGAAGTAACCAGGCAGTGCCAGAGATGCCACCATATTTCAGCACCAGTCTCTTCTTGGAGGCATGAGGAAGTTCGGTTTCACGTGAAATGTTGTGTTCCAGGCACACGCGTCCCATGACTGAAAGGAAAGACACTATCTGCAGGCCCCAATGTGACTGGCCTCGTGAGCCCTGAGTTTCTGTTCTGCTTAAATCGAGATTTCATTTGAAGGGTGGCCTCTGCTTTCTCGTCTGTTTGCAGGAGTCTGCATGGGGTTGGAAGGGTGCTGGGATCCCATACAGGGTGACCGTAGGCCGACAGCTGCATTTCTCTGCACCGCCTGTCTGGTTTGGGGGAGTCAGTCTGGAAGACTTATTTATGGAGCTGTGAGCAGAAAACGTGAGCCCCGGAGGCACTTAGCACAGCTCCAATGCCAGAAAGAGCCACATGTTGGCTTCCTTCTCTCGAGGGAGGCATAGTTGAGGACTGTCATAGCCCACAGGGGGTCGGAGCCTTGTCCTCCGCATGCCCAGCAGGCAGAGTCCACGCCCTCCACTCCGCCACACACTTCTTTCTACCCGACTTAAGTACCCGAGAGCTAGAGCAGGCCTCTCCCCCAACATCTTCCAGTAAGCCCTTCCCTCTCGTGCTAAGAATAATATCTTCCATATCGTTGAGGAAAAGCCTCCTTCTTAAGCCTTAATCTTATAGTACAGAGCCTATGTTCATACGGGGCCTCATTCATCCTGGGGCCCAAACCTGTTATATCAGCACATTCCATGCTGCTGACCAGAGTAACCGGCTCAGGGTCGGGGACAGAAGACATGTGAGCTGCTCTGGGGATGTGAGCCGGCACAGTGGGGAAAAAGGTGCACTTGCTCTATGCCCTTGACACATGGATAGGGTCTCCGTTCAGAGTTGTGAATGAACCTTTTCCCACCTCTGAGAGTGAATAGGCCATGGGATTATGTCAACACCAAGGAAAGAAGAGTCTGAAAATTCACCAGGCACCATTCTAAGGAGGTCATCATTGGGTGACTTGATCCAGCCATGCCTGAAGCCCACATGGGCATACAATTTGCAGTTTTAAACCCACAATAAATTCAACTCTTTGGATTTCTGTCACTCACAAACTAAAAGGTTCTGGAGAACAAAGCAGTGCCCCGTCCCAGCTTAGTTATCTTTTAATGCAATCCCATAGCTTCATGTGACCCAGGGAAGGGAGACAATGTGAAATTCATTCTTTTTGCAATCTATCACTATTTAATTTGTATATCTCAAGTCAATTTAATGTTAAAATGCAATATTCCTTCAATAAAATCAACTAAAAATGAATACAAACATATGGACACTCACACCTAGATAGATGATGTTATAATATAACATATAGTCTAAGGCGTGGTTTCAGGGAGAGATCTCCATTGATAATCCAGCTTTTCCATCCGCCATCCAGGAATATTGAGTAAGTTACTTAACAATTTTCTAAAGGGTCAAGATTACTTTTTGCACAGGGCCATGTGAGGACTAAACAAGTTGGCAGTAACAACCTATTTTTGGAACTCTTTCTGAGTATCAGACCCTGGGGCTCTCTGCCTTGCATGCATCCCTTCATTTAATTCCTGCAACAACCTGAAGAGAAACATCACCAAAAATATCTTAGCACAGTGCCTGACAACTCTATGCTCAATAAGACAGTCTGTTATGATGACCCCACTCTTCATCACTGACCCCTAGTGTGGTGCGTTTCTAACTCAAATCACCCAGGGGCGAGCTCGTTTGGATTCTGACCCAGTCTGCGCAGGGACGGGGACCTGAAACTGTGCATCTCTAAGCCGTTCCTAATACAATGCTGGTCTTCTGACTACACTGAGTAACAAGGACCTGGAATACACAGTCAGGACAGTCCTGAAATAAGAACGGATCAGCTTTGGCATATTCGCTGCTCTTCAGATACACAGCTTATGTGATCCTTCCATTTAATTTTAAGCACACATTTCAATTTGGAGACCTAACCCCCTCTCATACCTCCCCTACACAGCTCAGTACATGCTTAAGTAAAAATATGAAAGTCTGAAAATGTTGATGCCCCGAATTCTCCTATACTTAACCACCTCAGGAGCTCTGAGTGGGGGCCCAGACCCCAGTGTTTTTGCGGCTCCATGATTTGCAGGCAAGCTTGAGAATCACTTGACTAGAGACACCCTGCTCGGGGGGACAGCACCAGCTGAGGAGGATGATAAAACCCACCTAGTCCCACGGGCAGAACTCAGATGCCACTGGAGCTGAGAATGGCTTTCGACAGAATAAGAATGTGATGTGAAATTTGCTAACTTCATTCTTAACCATTAAAGAAACATGTTCCAGAATTTTTGCTTGCACTAAGCAAAAATAAGCTAAAATAAGCCATTTTGTAATGATAATATTAGTCCTGCAGACCTCTTCAAAGTAAGACCTTTCATTAATCTAGTTCTTCCATGGAGACTTTTTCAGATAAAGGAGAATTCATGGTAGGAAATGCTACTTGAAAATCTAGTCCCACAAAACAGAACAATTAGTTTAAGGAATCACCTATTCATCCTAACAACCATACATTAAATGCATGTTTGAATAGCATGCCTATATTCTACATATACACTAACAATTCACATTATTTCAGAAAGAGCGTAAATCATAGGAGAAATAATTAGGGGCACCTATTGATAAATATATATATATATATATATATATAAAATGTATTTGTATATATATGTATGTATATTTTCAACTTGTATATTTAAACTGTACGGTGTACCACCAGAAGAGATCTGTGGATTTTAATAAAGAAAATACTATTTCTAGAAAAAGATGCTCTTTAGCGCAGGAGATGTTTCCATTTCTATCAGATAAATAACAGAGGAAGTACCAGGGATCCCTTCTCTCCCCTCATTCACCCGGCTCATTCCCTTCCACGCGGAAGACGCCACCGAGGGCAAAGCCTGTATGCTCTGCACTTTAGTGTCTTCCATATTTCCAGCACTGCTTGTTTGCACATCACGGGGACTGGACTCAACGTTCCTCAGCCCCTTGGCACAAGACACTGAAGTGGAGAAACAGACCTGCGAGACACAGTCTGGGGTTCAGCTGACCTGGAGGGAAGCTCGTCCTGCCAGCTCTCGGCTGAGCGCACTCAGCTCACAGCAGCAGCTCTGCTGCACGCCTCCTGGGGCGAAACACTTCAGTACAAAGTACCACCTCTTCTAGGCAGCTTTCACATACAGATACTCATCTATCAAGATCGAGTGAAAAAAGACACTTGGGTTTGGTTCTCCTTTTCACACCTGAGAGTGTGTCCCAGCATAGACCCCTATCAAACCCTGAGGCCATTCCTGTGACTGACTGTCGCATTCTAAGCTTGGAGAAAAATGCCCTCACGTGTTCCGAGACCAAGAAGGATGGTGCTTTCACCTGGGCCTGTGATCGCCCTGTGGACGTGTAACTTCCTCGAGTCTCCCATCTCAGACTCGAGTCTCCAGCGGGCGGGCGGGCCCTGCCTGGGAGTCCCCTGCTCTCGGGCAAGCTCAGCCCCCGTGCGGGGTGTGGTGGGAAACACACAGACAGAGGTGCCGTGTCCATATGCTCAAGCGCGGAGCACACAGTACATACAATAACAAAATTATTTTAACAAAACGGGAAAGAGAAGAGCGAGAACCTAAGGTTTCCCTGTGAGACTCCGGCACCTGCTGACACTGCCGCCGGCTCTGAGGCCTGGACTTGGACCATTTCCAAACTATTTCTGAACCTCTCTGACGTGCCGGGCAGCCGTGTGCATCACACGCCGTGAGAGGCACAGGTCGCTCCAGGAGAGACATCTAAAGAAGCGCCACAGATAAAATGTATCATCAGGTTCAAAGTCAATGATCAGACCTGTCTGAACACACCTGTTGTCATCTTCAGAAGCAGCACCCACACACACCCAACAGTCTGACGTCTGTCGGGGTGAACTAAGCTGCCGTTGTGGGGTCGGAGAACAAAGGATTGTTTCCAGGCCCGGACAGGGCGCTCCCTCTCATCAGTGTCCGGAATGCAACTTCACTTAGGTTTCCTAAGCACACCCCAATCCAACAGCCCCAGAAAGGTGCTGGCTCAGGACAGACACGACAGAGGACGGCATGCCAGAGTTCTTGCAGGTGAGCCTTCTTGGGGACACCAGGAGGCCCCTTCCCATTAAAGTGATGATTCGGGTCCTTTCTGTTAGAGCAGAGTAGATTGTGAGAGGACCTGGAAACTCCGCTTAGAGCAGCATCCAAGGTCACTCGAAGGCAGACTCAGAGGCCGCATCTGGAACGGACGGCCAGCAGTCGCCGGCGGGCAGACCGATGCGCCACACAGGCAGGAAGGGCTCCATAGGCAAAAGGGGAAGTGATGGGCATGTGTGCTCCATTGAGGTCATGTTTCCAAGAGACACAGGTGATGTCAGGGTCATGTCTGATGGGCACCTTTAGGTGAATTCTCTGAGAACCACCGAGAATGTGCCATGCTGGTGTTAACAGCCCGGGCTTCCAGCATGCGGGGGCGGGGGTTTCTTTACCGGTCTTGTAAGGCGTCGCCTTCCTTTCAGCAACGGGGGAAGCAGCAGACCTGTGCTAAGGCTGTTTCATGCACGATCCTCCGTTGGAAACCGGAGTCCCACTCAGCCAGAGGAGGTGGCAGAGGCCAGAGGACTCGCGCCTAGGACTCGAGGCCCGACGGGGCTGCCAGAGGAGTCGCTCTGCCCCTGCTTGCCGCGGAGGAGACTCCAGGACGCCCAGGTGCCCTCGGCCGCCCGGCGGCGTGGCTGCGGGCGCGAGGTGGGGGGAGCAGCGGGGGACGTGGGGTCGCTGGGTTGGTGGCCTGGTGTCCACAACTGAATCCTCTTAGGTTAAACACGAGAAGATGCACGGCTGCTCTCACCACTTTGAATTCTAAGTGACGCTTGATTGGACCAATATGCCACCTTCACAAAACCCGATTGAACTCAGATTTCTAAAAACTCCTAAAATAGCTACTGAAACCTATTACTTTTCTTTTTTTTTTTTAAATGAAATGGATTTCTCCTTGGTCAGAAAACCTCTGTACCAGTGCACCGGCTCTTTCGGAAACAAAGAGACACCCTTGGGTGGAAGGTCATGTTTTAATCTCATGAATACAGAGCAACATAATTCAATTACCCGTCTTGCTTTCTGAAAGGAAGGCCCTGGTGCCCACAGCACCTTTATGCCACCCTCCTCTGTGCCAGGCTCTGCAGCAGCAGGGTCAGCTGCCGAGCCCGCTTGCTGGGAGTTCGACAAATGCAATCTCACTGCAGCATTTGTGCTGGACAACTCAGCTCATCTTTCTCGGGTACCCTGCAATGCCAGCTCGATCATATTTGTTCCCCACTGCACATTACACCCGCTAACATGCCTACCAGTGACTTTCCGGGGAAAATATATTTATAAATGGACGTGGTTACCATGCCCGACAGTCTCGATTCCTGCCCAACCTTTAACTATGCTCATCAATTACTCTTAACGGAAAAAAAGTTGGCAGTGTTTACCCACCATCCTTCTGAGTTATTCAGCTCGATCTCGCGGTTCATTAAAAGCATCTCTATTTATTTGCTGTGTGTTACAGCCCTTAACTTTCACACGACGCGCCAGAAGAAAGCCCATTTTACTTTTCCCTGTGGTGTTAATTGGTAAAGCAAGATGCCTGCCTCTTCATTAATTATGTCAATGAGTATGAAACTTCCATTTTCATGGGGGTGAATTAACAAGGCTGCTCTGAACACGGCTGACAAAAGCCAGCCCGGCTGTCCACACAGGTGGGGGTAACGGGGGTGGCCGGGGGGCCCAGCGTGTTTGCCCGCGAAGGCTCACCGGTCCCGCCCCTGCGCCCTCAGCCCTCTGCCCAGCAGGCAGCAGGCACGGCTGGGAAGGGAGGCGAGGCGTGTTCTGCTGGGACAGGCCTTGCTCTGCCCACCCCCCGAGGTCAGGGTGTGTCTGAAGATACCTGCAAGGGGCTGCACAGGGACCTGGATTTTTCAGAGGCTCCTGATTACCTCCCTGAAGGGGCAGCCGGAACATGAGAGGTAATCCCTGCTGCACCCTCCTTTCTCATGCGGAGGGAAGTGGCTTGTAAAATTCTCACAGCTAGGGAGGAGCATCAGAAACACCCAGACGCATGCATGCACGCACACGCACACACGCACAGAGCACACACACACGGAGCGCACCTGCACACACGCATGCACGGAGCACACCTGTGCACACACGCACACACACGGAGCGCACCTGCACACGCACACACGCACGGAGCACACACACACGCAGCGCGCCTGCACACACACGCACACATGCACGGAGCGCACCTGCACACACACACACGCACACACGCAGCGCACCTGCACACACACGCATGCACGGAGCGCACCTGCACACGCACACACGCATGGAGCGCACCTGCACGCACAGACTGCACAACGCTGAACACTTGACGCCGAATCTTATCTGGTAACAGTTTTGCGTGTGAGCTGGCGTCTCGGCTCAGTGACCTGAAGGCTGGTAAAGAGTGACACGTCCTGACGGTCGCTGTTTCCTCCCCACTGAGTGCAGGCTCCTCCCCGAGCCTCGGGCTGGGGTCTCACGGGCCGCCACTCACCCCGGGTCTCCTGCCCGGTGCCCCCTCGCCACCCCACCCCGGGTCTCACGTGACACACATTTTGAGAGAAAACATAAACGTATGAGGGCTGATGTGGAGTGCGTGGTTCTAAATGCCACTCCAAACACATCTGCGGAAGGGAAGCTTCACTCATTTGTGGAGATTTCACCAGAATCGTGAAGAGAAAGAAAATGTAAGGTGTAAGTGATTTCTCAATTCCGTGGGCCATGAAAAAGTCAACAAGATGCGTTGACTTAGATGGTGTCTGAAGCAGGGGCTGTCCAGTCAGGCTCATGTGCGTGCACCCCCCCAGCACACCCCCCCAGCACACACGTGTACACATACACACTTCTGTAAAACACATGCATCTGTGTAAATGCACACAACTACACATACAAATACAGACACACATATACGCTCTACGTGTGCACACAAACACATGCACACCACACATGTGCACAAAACACACACGTGTGTTTATACACATGCGCACCGATGCATACTCACGTGCAAACACGCGCACACACGGCAGAAAGATGCACAGCATTCACACACATCACCGATCCCCAGGTGCATGCTAAACAGGCAGCAGCGCGCACTCCCGTCACTTCTCAGACGAGCTCCCCGCGACCCCAGCTCAGCTGCAATCCCCCTGCTGTCTTTCCTGCAGCGAAGAAAGCGGTTTCTCAGGAGAAAGTGAGGAGTTACTGCCCCCGGACACTCCTTCCCATGGTCAGGAAGCAGGTCAGCGCGGCACTTTTCCTGCTAACCATGTGCCCGATGCCACTCCGGGAGCCGCCCTTGCCTGTCTGAGCCTTGGCGAGGCCCCGAGCAAGGGTGGCAGACATGGGGCTGAAGACCTATATGGGCACCAGGCTCTCAGACTCCAGGGCATGCGGGTTCTGGACCCCCGGTGTCCGGGGTCAGTGCCAGATGGTGGTGCTGCCCTTCCTCGTGTCCCCAGGCATGCAGCCCACCCCCGAGTCTGCTGAGACCAGCTTCCTGGGTACAGCAGAAACGATGCCTGCGTCCCGGAAGACAAAGGGTAGCGTGCACATCAAACACCTGCTGTGAAGAAGTAACAGCTGGCTCTGGTCCCAATGGAGGGGCTCGCGGGACAAAGGCTGGGGGGCGGTCACTCCAGCTGGACCCTTACTGCACTGCAGCATGTGAGGGTCACAATGCCCAGCAGGGAGACTCCATCACTATTCACATTTTACCTGAGAGACAACTGGGGCCTTACGGTCCAAAGACTGGCTGAATCCTTGCTGACAGTACTGGGGGGCCTGGACTTAGGGGCGCTCCTGTTTTATTTTGGTGTTTGCTGCCCTCTCTGGCCTGGGTCTGGAACCAGGGCCCATGCGTTCACAGGCTGCGTGTTTCACAACTGCACCCTGGGGTGGGGAGGCGCAGGGCTGACGCCCTAAACAGGCAGCTTCCCGACTTACCGCAGCCCGAATGGTGGCGACAGCCCAAAGGTCCTCCCACGTGTGAATACACGGGCTGTGTCTGTCCTGGGTGAGCTGGGACTTGATGCTGTAACTGAAAGCAACCGGCTACAAAAGGCTTCTGTCGGATGATTCCATGGGTGGCCGAGGTCCAGAACCAGCAAACCAACGGGAACTCAGTGGTCGCCCAGGGTCCCGGGGAGGGCGCATGGGTGCTGATCCACTGCGGATGTTTTGGGGTGACCAAGACGCCCTCCTCCCACCCCCCGATCTACTGAGGCGTAAAGTTACCAGCTAGAACGGTGCGTATGTAACGTGTGTGCGTGGTGGCTCTGCACGCAAGTTCCCTGGAACTTGCCGCATGCCCTGGAGTCTGAGAGCCTGGTGCCCATATAGGTCTTCAGCCCCATGTCTGCCACCCTTGCTCGGGGCCTCGCCAAGGCTCAGACAGGACGTTCCAAAGCGTCCTGAAGTCCGGCCGTGGGGATGGCGCAGCCTCTGCAGAGCTGTTGCACGTCCTTGAACTGTACACCTAGCCTGCGTGAACCATCTGTTTGAACCTCCTCACTCTCGCCCAGCAGCCAGGACCCGTCTCGCGCCCGGCACGCAGGCCCCACGAGAGGCGCTCTCAGCGACTCAATGCTGCAGGGTGGGGAGGAGCGAAGGAAACATTCTGGAGAGAACAGGCTGGAGAACGCAGGGGCGATCGTGCGTGGGAGCTCAGGTGAGGGCTCTGGACTCACCTTTCAAGCCCCTGAGAAGCTGCCTAAGAGTTCTAAGCAGCTCAGAAACTTAGGATTTATCTCTAAAAAAGGCCTTTCGCAGGCTGCAGAGGCTGGAGCAGAGGCTGGAGCTAACAGAGAGGAGCCGTAGGGTTTCTTGGCGGAGACAGATGAGGTTTGGACCAGAGGTGAGTGGAGATGAGGGAGGGAGGACCGGGACCCCTGGTGGGACGTGGGCATTTGCAGAGAGTGGGGCGGCCGCTGGAGAGCAGAATTCGGGGGGGACCCTGAGCGTTCAGACACTGGGTGTTGTCACTTGTCACTTGCTAACACAGGGATCTATGTAGAGACACGATGGCGGGGAAGCTACTGTCACTGGGGAGATCCTCCTGCTCCACAAGCAGAAGAAATGAAAGCTCAGAGGTCCTTTGGGGAAGAAAGATGAGAAGAAACTGGGATGACAGGCAGAACTTTGATGAAATGTAGGGTCTCCCTACGAGTCACTAGAAATAGAACTCTTCCTCGCTGAAGATACATCATCAAGGACTAAACAAAAGAAGGGAAAGGGAGCAAAACAAACATTCCCAATGCTAAGCTCAGAAGCTTCCAGAAAGGATCAAGTTCTAGGCAAGGAGGAAATGTCAGTCCTTCCCTCTTGCTCAAGACAGTGCTGGTGAATCCTGAGCGGTAAGTGAAAACTAGGAATAATTTACTGCCTGAATAGCACACCGCTACAGAGTTCCTTCATGCCCTCTGGCTGGTAAAGCCCTCTGGCAGTCTTTGAATCCATTCCCCTATTTCTGGGCAAGATGATTTCAACCCTCATCCAGCAGGGACGTCTGTTAAGAAGAATCAGCTTTGGCATCCAATAGACTTGAGTGGGTTTACGGCTCTATTCTGACTCCTGGTGACATCATGGGCATGTCTCCTGACCTTCTGGAATCTCGACTCCCACACGGATTCAGTGGGATAGTCCCAGGCCTGTGGGGGTGATTCCAGGAGCCACATCATCTAAGGCACCCATTTCAGGGCCAGACACACAGTAGGTTCTCATGAAAGGTGATGGGGGTTCATATCATTATCCCAGGCAATGTTCTCTCATCTTTTTGGGTTCCTCTGCTGACATTAAATGATTTCTTTGAGAGTGAGGAGACGCCTCCCCCACACCCTCCATAAATTCCCCTGAAAGCAGTCACTGAGCAGACCTATTGACGTCTCATCCATGGACCACATTTGAAAAACCATGATCTCGGGAGATGGTTCTCGACTCTGGCTTCCCATCAAAACGACTTCAGGAACTCAAAGAAGGAGGCTCATCAAGTTGCTCTCTATCATTACCTTTCACTGGGGTGGGGTTGGACATGGGCCGCATTATTTCCCAAGCCTCCCCCGGAGAGACGAACAGGCACACAGGATGAGGAACCATTGTCGAGGGAGAAACAGGTGCCTCCTGTCCTCTGCCCACAACATGATTCTGGGTGTCCTGCATGCCCGACTCTGGAAGTGTTTTGAGGTGGTTAAGAGCACACCCTAGGGGTTCCTGGTGACCTTACGCTCCATCCCCTCTCAAGCCACGTGAGCAGCATCATCTTGCCAAGCTATTCAGCTTTTCGGTTTGTCCATTTCTTCCCCTCTGTAACAATAGGGGTGGGGACACCCGTCCCAGTCTGGGATTTGGAGGAGGATTAAAGAACATTCTCCGTGAAATGGCTCGCAAAGGAAGCCCAGTAGGGTGACGGCTCAGTAACAGCTCATGGGTCACCGTTACGCTTTCCTGAGTCAATATAATGCCATCGCCATCATCATCTTAGCATAGTATCTGCGTAACACCTCTGAATACAGATGTATTTTTTGTCTGTTTTATTTGAAAAGCAGTTGGAGAGAATGCCTTATGCTGGAGTTCTCAGCCACTGAGGGGCATGCAAACTCTCTAAATTCTCTGCTTGGAAAATTGTCAGCAGCCAGACTTTATCCCCAATAAATCCGTCTCAGCGTGAGGAGGGTGTGGCCTGCTAATCCTTATCTTATGGATCCTGGAAATGCCGAGAATCCTACTCTTGGGGGCAGCCAGTCGTCATTCCCCACACCCCAATGTAGTTTCAATTCAAGTCGGAGTGTCAGGAGTGCCGGGGCTGCGGGCTCCATCTCCTGGGACCCCTGTTTCCTTCCCCTTGACCCTGAACGACCCCCGACTCTCAGATGGCCTTTGTGGACCTGCCCCTACACAGGCTAATGCCTTTCTTGGTTTTGTGTCTGTTCACAGCTGACCATCAGCTAGTCTTCATTCCCTTGACTTGACTACAAACTCCCTGGCCCTTCCATGTGTGTTTCCAGAAACGGTGACTCAGTCAGCCAGGCAGGTTATCCGGGGTGGCAGGGTGGGGGTGAGCGGGAGTGGGCAGAAGGGAGGAGGGGTGAGAGGGAAGGCAACTTAGGGCTCCTGTGGGTAGCTGGCTCCCCGCGCCCGGCAGGCACAGTTCTAATTTTATTTGGCTTGTATTTCTATTAGGGGAAGCTGCACCCACCCAGTGCTGGGTGCTCAGGGCGGACACGGGCTGGAGGAAGACGGGAAGGCTCCACGGCAGCTTGGCGATCGGGGCCTCCCAGCCCCACCCCAGCCCGCTTGCTCATTCAAGTTACAGCCCACCTGGCGCCCCACGACCTCCGGAGCAGGAGTTACTGTAACTCAGGTTCCTGCTCTTTTCCTCCTGGAAATGAAAGGTGTCACCTTGGCCGCCAGGGTGGCTCTGGATTCCAGCAACACTGTCTTGCTCTCTCATTTCCGATTCAGGGGGAGCTGTTTGGCAGGGAAGACGCTCCCCGGAGCTTTCAGTCTCCTCTACATCCACCAAGGATGGGGCCTGAGAGCGCAGACTTCGCCCGCTGACAGAGCCCACTGGGAAAGCTGGCTCACACCCCCGCCAGGGTGGCCCTGGCCGTGTCACTGAAGCCCCCTGGACCTCTGTAGCCGTGCTCAGGTAATAATGACGATGGGAAGGCTGGGAATGAAACATGCGGAGTCTCAGCAGCAGGCCTGACCCCTCCGAGGGCACAGTCGGTAGGGCAGCTGTCACCGCCGCCGCCACAGGGAAGGTCCACCTCCTGGGCTGGCCTGGCGAGGCCCTCACTGCACAGCTATTGCGAAGCTCTTTGGCCGACGGGATTAACACGGGCGACCAGTTGTCTGTAACTGAAGACGCTTCTGGGGAACCTGGGTGGGCGCGATCTAACCTGTGAAAAGCCTTCAGAGCTGCACTGAAGCCCCTCGAGGGATAGCTGTTTCACCTGGGGACATGGGGACCGCGGCGGCACCCCTACGAGAGCTCCCAGCCGCTTTCCCCACGGCCTGCCCGGCGGGCCTCAGGCCTGCCTGGCCAGCCCTTAAAATCCTGCGAGGATCCCTTGCAGTAAATGCATGTCTGCACACATTCATGGATGTATCATCCGTCTGTCTGTCACGAATCTGTAATATTTGTGTCTGTCATCTACCTACCATCTATCTAAACACCGATCACCTATCATGTATCTATAATACATATGTATGTGTAATCCTTTTTATCTATCATAATGTATGGATGCTTATCTATCCATCGAGCATCCATAACATCCACCATCTACCATATTTAATTAGGTATCGATCATCTTCTGTCATATCTACCTACCCATCTACTGTCTCTCTATAATATCTCTATATTTATGTGCTATCATCTGTTTAGCTTTCATCTATAATATCATGTCATCTATGCTATCTATCAATCATCGATAATATCAGCTATAATATCAATGTATCTATGTCTTTATCCATCTATCATCTCTCTCTCTCCCTCTCTCCCCTCTTATCTCTCTCTCTCTCTCTCCCCCACACCTCTCTCTCTCTCTCTCTCTCTCTCTCTCTCTCTCTCTCTCTCTCTCTCTCTCTCCCCCTCTCCTCTCTCCCCCACCCCTCTCTCTCTCTCTCCCTCTCTCCCTCCCTCACTGTCCATCTCCTGGTTTTATTTCTCTGGTGGAAACTTGGGTGACAGCCACCATCACCATCACCATCATCAGTTCCAAATTTGCATGGTGGGCACAAGCAATGCCAGTTGCAAACACGCAGCTGAGGAGCCGCCCAGAGCTGTGCCAAGCCTGACTTGAACATCAGGTTGGGTTTTGGGAGGAAGCATCTCTTGATCAAGAGGACTGGACCTTCCCCTTTGCCTGCCTCCTGGAAGCTTGAGGGGCGGTTTTCTGGCCTGGAGTGAGTCTGCCATCGCTGCTTCCCTGGAGCGCCTCTCGCAGGTGTCCCGAGTCCACCTGCTCACGCGCGTTTTCCTGAGCCTCCACCACCCAGGGACAGAGCTGGGGGATGAAACGCAGGCGGAGTCCTGTCCTCAAAGAGTTCATACTCAGTGGGGAGAGAGACAGCAAACCAGCCAATTGAAAATCAATAACAGCCTTTCAAATTGTGATTCAAGTGACAAAGCAAATAGATATGATTCATGGGGGGATGGGGGCCGTTCTCCACCAGAAGGGCGTTGCGTGGGAGGGGTGACGTTCCACCTGGGTCTGAAGGGCAGGGAAATCCAGCCTGGGCTCTGCGGTGGCGACAGGCCAACACCGTAAACACAGGCTGGTGGCGCCCCTGGTGAGGAGTGGCTGGGCGCAGTCCACGCACCTCCCAGGGACCCGGGTTCGCCTCCTGGCGGCGCTAACAGTGTGAGCAGTGGAATAAAATACACAAGTGCTGCTTCCCCTCATTCCTGCCGGCACCTGTCCTTACACACACACAGCACACAAGTGCACACACACACACACACACAACACACACCGGGCGCGCTGTGCTCGGGCGCTGGTCCCTACTGGACAGTTAACAGTGTGTGATCCACCTCCAGCACCGAGGGGTACAGCGGCAGAAGATGAAGACTCACAGGGGTCCGAGGTCGATTGTCAGATCTCCAGCCTGGGTAGGAAGCTCAGAACGCGGGTCTGTGAGAGGGCAGGGATGGGGGACGGGACACCTGTCTTGGAATGACTGCTCTCTCCTTCCCTTGAATACGGCTGCCTTCCCGTGACCTCACAGTCCCCACCACTCCCTGCGCTCTCCTCTCCTCTTCCACACGGGCCCAGCCTTATGCCCGCCGCTGACCACCAGCACCTGTGACTCGATTCGCAAATTCCGCTGTATTGGGGGGTTAGGATTTCAATACATACATTGGACAGAGGCCACAACTCAGCCATAATAGATGGTGAGGGAACTGGCTTCTATCTCATGCCTTCGTTCCAGTAACATCCCTGCCTCCAGTCAAACACCAGGGGAGACAGCCATCCCCGATTCACCTGACGCCCCGAGTCCCTCTGGACTCGTGCAGCAGAATTAGCCATGTCTGACTCTGCCAGGCTCTGAGTTCAGTGGGTGACAGGAACGTGAAGTTCCACCACCAAGAGGCCCCCACCCTAGGGTAACGGATGAGGCTCCTAAGACCAAGAGAGAGAGTGAGGGGAGCGCACCTGCTTGGAGCTCAACCCCACGGTCACAGAGCACCTTCTCTGTGTCTCTGTGCCCAGAACAAAGGTGGAGACACCTGGTGGCTGGCTGCCTGCCATCAGAGCAAGTTCGCACACAGAGCCCCCTGAACTAGGCCCAGAAGGCAAATTAGCCCTGGCTGGGCTGGGAACACCTTCCAGAGAGTCAGCCCCAGGTTGCTCCTCGTGGTTGGGTTCTGCTAAAAAAAAAAAAACAAAAAAAAAACATAAGCCCTCTCTTCCTTTCCATCCACGCTTATGCTGCAGAAGTTAACGTGAACACTCTTTGGCTGGAAGACTTGAACTGAGAGTTTTGTGTTTCCTAGTCCGAGCACACATAACCCATCTGGCCCCACACCTGAATGGCTGCATTTCCATGTCATTACTTTTTGTAGCAAGATCAGTAATTAGTTCAACCACCCCTCCTTCAAGCAGCAGTCACTGCTCACCTATGGGGCACCCTTAGGGGCCAGTGGGGAGGTGCTGGGTGTGGTTCCATGAAGTTTCTTTGATGTGGGAGACCTCAGTTTCCTCCAAGCCTGTGGATTGGACGGGAGGAGGAGTCAGGGCTCTGGGACTGTGGAGGGTTCACGAGAAGCATGTCATGGTCAGTAAGAAGCACAGCTGCTCAGCCTGAAGAGAGCCGCCCACAAGCCAGAGTCAGGGAGTGGGTGGGTCGCCATAAAGCCAGCCGGTGGGGCAAGACACACAGAAATGGACAGCCAGGTAGGAGGCGAAGGGAAGGCACATGCTATCCGTGAAAACACAATGGAAAGCTCTTGCTGATCAGGTGAGAAAGGCCATCGAGTGGATGGGGTTATCGGAAGACACCACGAGAGGGCCTTGACATCTGCACGGCATTTCCACAAAGCCCTGCAAGTTACCGGGGTGAGGAGGGAGATTATGATGCTCTTCTGAGGACTCAAGCGGCTGCCCAGGGCCCGGGAGCCCTGATGCCAAGCCTGGGACGGACACACAGCGAGAAGCGCCCCCAGGGAGGAGCAACAAGTCAAGGCGGTTTCTGCAGCCGCCCCCTCTTTTCCAGATTTCTTGGTTGCACCGTTTATGAATCCCGTGCTGCATCTAAAAGAGAGCTGCCCATGTTCTAAAAGGGGTCTGTTCTAGAATGTCCCCTTCCTGAAGTTCCACCACGGGTTTCTTCTCAGTCCAGGGCTGCAGCTTCCGCGATGGGAAATCTCACAGTAAATATCGGGGGTACAAGTGGGTCACTCTGTAAATCCCTGCCCTGTGCTTGAAGGGACTCCAAGACCACATCTTAAAGCTCATCTCGCTGAGGGAAGAGACAGCGTTCTCAGCACTCAAAGTCGAGACCAACACAGTAACACCACCTGCCTTCACCCGATGACTGGCAGTGGGTGAGAGTTTAGTAGGAAACTCACTTTTGAGAGCCTGCCAGTTCCTTTCTCCTAAAAAATACTAATTGTATCTAAATATCCTAATTATTAAAAATATAGCTAGTGTACGTTCGTGGCATCACATGTGAGATACAGCACAGCATCTCACAATCCCTACTCGCCAGGGCTGAACTGGGTCAGACTGTGTAGACACGGAGCACAGGGCACCGTCCCCTGCTCATCTGCTTCGCCCGCCGAGTCTCTCTAGGAAGAAGAGCCATGCATGTGGACGGGCTTCCTCTAACAATACGTGTACACGGGAGCCTACTTTTCTAAACTAGATGCTATGCAAGGATTTGCCAAAATCTGCTCCACATTTTATTAAGTTCCTGATGTCATTTCAGTGAAAACCAAAGCTTCTTCTCTCATCCTGGTGGCCAAGACACACGTGTGTCCAACAGCAAGGTCGTCATGTTGATGGGGTCATGGGAGATATGTTACCCCACCTGAAGCGGGTCGCAGGAAAATCCGCATCCAGTGGGCTGCAGCAGATCCCCTGCCACCCCCACTCCCCACACCCAGCTTCTCTCCGTCTGTCTTGCCTGCCTTGGCCCCAGCACACACCAGCCTCACTGGCCCCATTTTCCTTTCTGGATTACGCTGAGAGCCTTGGGTTAGAGGGCTTTGTCCTCCTCTCCTTCCACTTAAAGCTTCCCTTACCCTGCCTGTCCCATGGACACAGGCCCATCTTTCAATTCAACTGGCAACCCGTCACAATTCCTTGACTACATACCATTATCTCTCAACATGATAAGGACAAGTTGTTTTACTGGTTGGAACATTGGAAACTTCAGGATGCCAGGAATTGTACATCTTATTTACTAGCACATGGCACCAAATGCATATTTGTTGAATGACATGAATGGTTTATCCACGGTCCACTGAGAAGGAACAGGGGAGAGTAGCGGGGAGGGGAGAAAAGAGGGGAGAGAAGGAGAGGAGGAGAGGAGAAGGGTAGAGATCAACACCGAAGCAAACACCTGCCAATCAACAATCCCTGATGTCAGAAGATTCAAGAACTTTAAGAAACAAGTTGAATTCTAAGTTGCTCCCAATATGATGATCCCTCTATTCTCTCTAAGTCCACATTAAAAGTCAGCACATCCAGGGTCTTGGGTGATATTGTGTGTTTGGGGTAGCCCTGGGAAAGGGGTGATAGGCTAGAGGTGGAAGCAGATCACTGGGAACAGAACATTAGAAGGACTGGTGACTCCAAGAAAGGAAAGAATGGTTATGATGCTCATCCCCAGAGGGGCACTAAACTTCCCACCACTTGGCTAAGAGCTGGAGCAAGTTAAATATAGAAGCCTAGAGAAGCTCGAAACACCCAGGCTGCACATCTAAATGTTAGTTAAAGATTGTGATGGTCTTAAAATATAGCAGGAGTGCAGTCCTATGCAAAGCAGATGCAAATTGCATGCAAATATGTGTGTGTGTGTGTGTGTGTGTGTCCCAAGCTGGCTCTGACTATGGACCCCTTCACATTAGCTCTGTGGACACCCTTAGATTTCTCACTACACCAGTGAGGGGGAGCCAGTCTGTTTTCAAGGCAGAAGGCTGCCTCTGCTGGGTTTTGAGGCACTTTTCAGAAGGATTCATTCCTAAGTTGATATTTGCAAGAGAAATCGGAAGCTCAAAGATGCCATTTTCCAATAGGAAGTTGACGGGGGCTCAGAGATCTGGTGACCCACCCGTGAGGTGTGAGAAGGACAGACAAGGCTGTGCAGCTGAGAACTCATCACATTTCAAAGGAACAACCCATAGATTTTTGTTTCCTTTTTTTAATTGTGGTAAAACAGACACCACATAAAATTTGCTCTTTTAACTATTCTTACGTATACAGTTCAGTGAATTTACATTGTCGTTCAGTCATCTCCATCTGTCATCTCCAGAACCCTTCTTCATTTGCAAAACTGGCTTGTTTCATTTAACGTGAGGTTCTCAAGTCATGTTCATGTTGTAGCAATGTCAGTTACCTTCCTTTTCAAGAGTCAACGATATTCCATCGTGTGGCAATGCTTCCGTGTTTATCCGTTCAGTCACGGATGGGCACTGGGGTTACTTCTCCATTTTATTCTGTGAACGTGGATGGACAAATATCTTGTGGAGACCCTGCTTTCAATTCTTTCGAGTCTACACACAGATGTCGCAGAGCTGGGTCACATGGTAATTCTAGCTTAATTTGCTTGTGTGGCCGCCATATTGTTTTCCATAGTGGCTGTACCATTTTACATTCCCACCAGCAGAGCTAGGGCTCCGATTTCTCTACACCCTTGCCAACGTGTGTTATTTTCTATTTGTTTGTCCTAGAGTACACATCCTAGAGGGTACCGGTGGGTGGCATCTTGTAGTTCCAATTTTCATTTCCCTCATGAGCAGTGACACTGAGTCTCTTTCCATATGTCTGCATCTTGGCCATTTGCATGTCCTCTTTGGAGAAATGTCTTATTCAAGTGCTTTGCCCATATTTGAATCAGATTTTGTTTACTGTTGAGTAACCCACATTTATTTATCTTTTTGCACACGGTTAAGTGAGTTTAGTAGGGACCTCAAGAGATTTTTCTAGAGGTGATATGGGCACGACACAGATTGTTAAGGCTCAAATTGACTTCCCAGCACCACGAGTTCCATCACTGCTGGCTCCAGAATAAACTCCTTGTACGTGTCCTCTGGCCCCGAGCAGTTTACACCACAGCCAGCTCTCACCTGATGTCATGAGCACCACCCCAGCCCCCAAGGGACCTTTCTGACTCTACACTTGCCATGCTCATTCTCTACATGGCAGCGGGATGAGCTTTGTAGTTGCCAGCAAATCACCCTTTATTTTTATGCTCCTCAAACGCTGGACACCTTGCCTCCCTCAGAAGAGAATCCCCATTTCTTAGCAAGAAGACATACAAGATAGAAGACCTGGATTTCCCTGTCTCTGACCTCCTCCAGTGACAAGCACCCTTCTCCACTGTGGCTGGACCACTCTTCCTTTCTCTGGTCCCTCAGTTATGACACAGACATCACGCTGATGTCTGCATCCTGCATCTTGCAGACTTCTGTCTCCTGGGATGCTCGTGTCTGACCTGTTTTGCCATTCCGCCCTCAGAGACCTTCCCCTCCCACCCCAGGTGACCCACCTTCACCCCCGGCTCTCCCTCCTCACCAATCTGCCTTATTGTCTTCAGAGTAAGTTGTGCTTTCTGAAATTGTCCATCCTTCTGTTTTCTGCCTTTATCTCATAAAATTGGATGTGGTGGCTATTCACAGAATCCTCAAATAACTGTGACTTCAACAAACGAGGCTTATTTCTCTCCCCATAAAAGAAGTTCAGCACACATCCTGCTGTCCTTTCTGCTTCTCTGTTCCATCATCCTTAGGGCACAGTTTCCATATTCCAAGTTGTCTCCACATCATGTAGCTGTGCAGTGTGGGAGAGAGGAAGGAAAAGAGTCCTCGGATGCCAGCGTGGCCAGTGACTCATCCCTTCTAAGAGGTGTTCCCAGAAACCAAACCGAATCACTTCACTGGCACCTTGCTGGTGTCTGCTAGGAACTGGAGGACAGGGTCTCGTTCTCCTTTGATGTGGTCATATTGGCTATGACTAAGGAGCTTATTCCCAAGGGGTCCAGTACTGAGAAAGAAGGGTCGCATGGCTAGTGGGTGGGAAGCTGGCAGTTTTGTCACAATTTCTTCTCAGAGGCTTCTCTTTTACCCTGAAATGGAGCCCCTTGCCTGGGGCAAGATCTCCTTGTGATGGAGGGCAGTGTCCTCTGCAGAGAGGCAGCAAATGTTATCTCCACCAGGAGGACGCATGACTGTGGCTTCTATTTCTAGCATGGTGTTTGAGAACACACAGGTCCTTTCTGCCACATCCAGGCTCTACCAGAAGAGGGTCCATTCAGCACCACCATCTCTGCACCCATGTCCCCCTGCCTCTTCTTGGGAAGAAACATCTTACATCTGAGAAGAGTAGGGTCATTCTTCTCACCCATGAGGAGAGTGGGGCTTCCTGTCCATGTCTGAAATTCGCCATGTCTAGAATTAAGCTTCCTATTCCAGTTTGCAGGTCAGAAGACGGCAAACCATTTTCATCCACACACCGTGTTGATGTCCCTGACAATAAAATGAAGCTATGATCTGACTTGGAGATTTCTCTCCCGCATTTCTCATGAAACTCACATCAGGGAGCACCTTCCAGAATGGGCAATTGTAAAAGTGGACTCCACAACCTTCTGTGTTGAGCTTTGTTCCGATTCTGCTGGGATCACGGACTGAGGCCACGGGTGGATGGACGTGACAGCCATCTCCCCGACAGTCCGCAACATGGAAGGACAACTGTTTGTTGGTGTGAAAACTTCCAAACTCAGGCATCTGCTGACCTGAACACTGAGACATCCATTTCCAAAGAGGCTTTAAAGTGAATGATTCAGGAGTGCCTCTCAAAACCATTTCTCATCTATTACTTTTGAACCATTTGCCATTCGAATTTCTCAAACGAGAAAGCTGGAAAACCTTTCAACACTCAGTGGGTCCTGAATTATTAAACATAAAAGGGCACTTTGGTGTATTTATTATCACACAGAAAGATATCTTGTCTGGTTTAAGCTCTTAGCTCCTTAAAATGTCCCCTCCACGCAGAAGTGGAGTTAAAAATGCATTGCCATCAAACGCCATCCATTTCCAATTTTCTCGGCCTCCATTGCTGGCACGACGAGCTGTCACCCCCTCAGGCCATCCCTCCTCTGGGGAGGACAGTGGCCATGTGGCCACAGAGGACACCACTGGCCCCTGGGAACAGGAACAGAGGCCTGACCCTCCGACGGCGTCTCCTCCCTGAGCCAGTGGACTTGCTCCAGGGGTTTTTCACACACAGGTGTACCACGCGGTCTGTGCGGGAGGCATCAAACATTGCCTTGGAGCGTCCACCGACTTTTACTGCAGACAGGACCTTCCATTTTTTAGTGGAGATGAACTTCACATTACATCAAAATGTAACCTAAATGGTACAATTCAGTGTCCTTCAGTAAGTCACATTTGCACCACTACCATCTCTCTTTCATTTCAAAGCACTGCATCCCTCCCAGAGGAAACCCACCTCTTCTGGGGAGTCATTCTCCCCCTGCCCTTCAGCTCCCGGGTTGGGCCAGGATTCCATCCAGAGTCTCTCTTCGTGTCCCCACAGGGGACATTCCAGATCATCAACTTTTGAACAGAAAGTGCTGCCATAAACTTCTCTGGCTGCTTTTGCCATAATCCCGCTGATGGGGCCTTCTTGGTCGACGGCCTCTCCCTCTGTGAGCCCTAAGAGGAGTCCGCACAGGTTCTCACTCTCAGCCGTCGCGTGGGAACCCTCTCCCAGAACACGGCGCATCCCCTAACTTCAGATCTCTGCGCTAACTCTCCCCTCACAAGACGCCAAGGGGCATTGTTAAAGTTCAGAACAATGAAATGCAGCCCTTCCCTCCATACATGTTGCTCACCCACCTCCCCCTTCTCTTCCTGCAGCTACTCATTAGCTTTTATTGACTGAAAGTCTCATTGGGATGATTTAGCTCATTCGTTTGGTTGATTTCACTACAGAGCACATATGAGTGATATGATACCATGTCTTTCTCCCTCTGGTTTATCTCACTGAGCATCACTTTCTCTGGGTCCATCCATGTTGCTACAAACAGCATGAGCTCATCTTTTGGACAGCTGAGTAGCATTCCATTTTGTTTATAGAATTGTACAGTGAAGAACGAAGCCAGTGTGAACTTCATGAATTACATGCAGAGGTGAATTTACAATGATGCATTTGTGAAATGTATGAAATTTTATGATGCAATGCTCCTTTGATAACATTAATTTAAATTAAAAAACACAATAAAATGCCATTAAAGTACAATAGACCTGAACTATTTCTTACTCCTGTTGCCTCCCCTAAAATCCCACATTCTGCTTCTGTCTCTATGGTTAGCCAATCCAGAGCCTTTCCCTCAAGTATATCATATAATACGTATGTTTCTGTGTTGAGCTTGCTGTTTTCAAGTTTCCACCATATACACATCTTACATTACTCTTTGTGGCCAAATAATATTCCATTGTATGGAATTTCTGTTCATTTGTTCTCCCATAGATGGATGTTTAGGTTCTTCCAACTATTGCTTTATGTGAATGAAGTGGCAACTTTCATGTACAAGTGTTTAAGTGCTGAGAATCTGTTTTCCAGTCTCTCGTGTAGATGCAAGGAGTAGAAATACCAGATCACATGGTAACACTGTGATTCACTTTCCACAGTCTGATAATACTTTGAGGCTCTCTTCCAGTGATGCCTTATAAACTTGGTACTCAAGAAGATATTGCTCCAGAAAGTAGCTCTGGAATCCCCAAACGTAAGAGTTAAATCCAATAGCAAGCTCAGTCCTCCCTGCTTCAAAAACTACAATCAATATGAAGCAAGAGATGCTTTGAGCTGGATTTTTCCTTATTCCTTCTCTTCGTCCTGGAGGACAACAGCTGTGAAGGAGACTTAGAGGAACTCATCCAGACTGAGTTTCTCTGGAGAAACCAGAGAATGAATGCTGGGTGATGGGCAGGCTAGAGATAGGCTGCAGGGAAGAGGAACAATTGGGGAAGATGGAAAAGGAAATGCCCGTGTTCAGGTATCACTGGATAGGAAGGAACCACCTGATTGTTGGGTTGATTGCAATGTGCACTTTTGAAATGGTGTCTTTTCAAGTCTCCTTAAATTATTTCAACTGGCCTACAAAGGTGGGGCCACTGACTGTATTTCCATCACCCATTGTGTCCTCTGCCTCCTGCTACTATGTCAGCGGTATGCGTTTCTCTAGGACTCAGAAGTCTACTTCCCGTTCTCTTTGCAAATGCTCTTTGCCTAAAACATCCTTCCATAATAGTCTGTTGTCTGAAAACTATCTACCCACCCTCAAAACCCTGCCCAGGAATCACTAGTTTCCTCCAACCTTCCAAGACCCCTGCGCCCTGTGCTCATAGTCATTCCATTTTACTCAGCATCACGCATGCCTACTGCCCCTTCCTGGTCACATGCTTGTTGGAGGCAGGAGCCCTGACTTCTCTTAAATGTGGGATTAAGTATTCACGTCTGAGGTTGTTGTCAGGCTGAAGGGGACTCTCTCTTACACAGACAGGTGCTTGACAGAGTTTGAATGCCTGCATCACTGAAATTGCCATGATCTGAACAAAAGATGCTTCTTGATTTTGCACTGTTTGCAAGTCTGGAAAATAAAACTAGGAATAAAGGGGAGGTGGGTACAGGAAAAAAGTTGGGAGGAGACTCAGAGTCCTCAGGATGCCAGGTAAGAGTGCATGTAGCTTGGCTGGCACTCTAAGTACTGAGCTTACAACACACTAGTTGAGTCATCCTGACTAGTGTCATTAGTATTACTTTCATCCTCACTATGTGAGGTTATGGTCTAGACTTCAAAATTGCTGGACTGGCCTGGGCTAAGGAGGAGGAGGAAAAGGTAAGAGAGGGAGAGGATGAGGAGCAACCCAGGGAAGGAGCAAGACCAAATTACACAAGACAGTAACCAAGAAAGCTTGAAACATCCCTCTGGGAAGCTGAGAAAGATGATATTCACATTCTTTAGATGATCAGAGCTCAGGAATCCTCAGTCCAATCACAAACAACAGACGATGGAGAATAAAAGGGAAAACACATCATGTGAGCTTAGCTGAGCTCAGTAATCTGCGTGTATGCATGAGAGACATTACCAGAATCTATCTTCACGCTGTAAGCATCTCAGGTGCTCACCAACTTTCCAAACGTGTGATGTCCAATTGCTTGCCTTGTCCTGCCACTCTGGGTCCCAGATGTCAGACATCCATGCTAGTCCATGCAATGCTGCTCATGTCTTCTGACTGCAACTCACATTGTGCGCATAAAGCTCATATACCAGCTCATGGTAGAGGTGAAGACTGACAGCTCTACCAGAATGTTCAGGGGGACCATTTGCTGTGAGGACACACAGGGTCACATGATGAGGCTCAGTAAGAGACATTTGTTCACATCCCCACATATTCAAAGCAATCAACTCAACCCAACCAGAACAACTCAACTCAACCTAACCATAGCAATTCAATTCAACTCAACACAACCAGAACAACTCAACTGAACCCAACTAGAGCAACTCAACAAAACCAGAGCAACTCAACTCAACTCAGCCAGAACAACTTAAAGTCTCATACCACTAGTCCAACAATAGACCATGTTCAAGGCGTGAAACCTTGCCAGATTAACAGGCAGTAAGGACTTCTTAATAAAATTCAGAAAATGTATTTTAAAAAATATGTTGCTAGAATTAGCAGATAAATGAACAGCCAATTAAGGAACCACAGACTTAGTTCATCCCAAGCAAACTATAAGGTTCCAAAGATGTTACTGCTTTGTCTTTGAAGACTTTTAAATGGAATGAAATTATTTCTACCAGGTGAAGATGGAGAAAACAAAATGGATCCAGACATGGTTTTGGACATTGTAGTTTAATATTAAATCTCTCTTTAGTCATTAGAGTTCACATGTTTCAGCCCCACAGAAACAAACCTATGCCATTCTCCTGTCCCTGTCACTAAATGGCCACCATGAGTCATAAAGACAAACTGGGAATGCTTAATATATCTTTACACTGATGTATTTTGCTTCCACAGAAACACATTATTTTTAAAAGGAAGCTTTACAGCAATACTATAAATGAAAAAAAAAGCTTAATTTATTCCAAATAGTGACCATATCGTAAATACAATGCAATTCCAAGTTATTAAAATTTTGCTACCATTACCTGCAGACACTGAGCCTGAGGCCCCCACTTTATTATTAAAACACTGAGATCATCAAGTATTTGATGTTTAAGACTCCCTTGTACCAAACAAAGACTTTCTCCTTGACATACAGGGAAATGGAAAGATAATCACAAAAGGGAATAACTCCTTTCCCAAATGATAGTTGTAATGTTATTTAATGGCATCTCTCTGTGCCACCTAAGTCCATGGGAGATGGACATGATGGGAGAGACATTCCTCAGCCTAGGCATCATTTACAGAAAGCTACATACTGGTGTGTTCTCAACTGCGGCCAGACTATCTTCTCTTTCCGGTTATCGGTATCCAAACATGTTCATCTCTCAATCTCTCCTTCCCAGGTCAACTTTTTCCAAGTGTCAGTTGGCCAGACCTCTGCCATGATCTCTGCAGAGATGCTATGCTCAAGCACAGTGTTTAATCTGAGCTGCCTACCCATGTGGCTGGTTCGGAGCCGAGTTCCCTGCTCGTTACGCACGGTGTGGCACCTGATGAGTCCTTTCTCTACCCCTCCCCTCTCCTGCAGGCTACACTGCAGTAGTTATCTCTTTGTGTTGAGAACATGTCAGGACCACAGAAGCATTTGCATATCGATTACCTAACTGTGTTTGTTTCATGTCACTGCCGTAAGGAGTTATGACAAATGTAACAACATAATTTTATGGCCCTATCATTCTGTACTTCGCAAATCGGATGCAGATCTCATTCAACTAAAACTAAAGTGGTGCCAAGCTGCGGTCTTTTTGGATTCTCAAGGGAACCATCGTGTTCTTGCCTTTTCCAGATTCTAGAGGTGGGCTGCCTTTGACTCCTGTCCGTAGAAAGACAGCCATGCCCCTATAGACTTGTTCTCAGAAAGCCTCATCCCCACATTCTCTCTGCTCCTGCCCTACTCCTTCCACCGACAAAGACCCTGGTAATCAGGCTGGATTCACTCAGATCATCGGGGATAATCTCTCCAGCTCAAGACCAGATGATTAGTGAAATTAATTCTATTTGCACCCTTAATTCTCCTTTCTCCTCTAATCTAATACAGTCCCAGGCTCTGGGGAGGAGGGTGTGGACTAATTTGGGAGGGCATTATTTACCACCCTGTCAAATTATGAGATCTCTGTGCATCCAAGAGAAGAGATAACATCCCTTGCTGATCGGCAGCTGGTATCAGAGACCGCAACTCTCCAGAAGGAATGTCTCAAGCAGGAGACTTTGAATGTAACCTCTCCTTACACATTGTGTATGTCCCACAGTTTGCTTTTATTGCTTAAACAAATATTCTTTACTTTGAAATAATTTGACATTTACAGGGAGACTGCAAAAATGATTCAGAAAACATCCTAACACGGACACCTGACTCAATCAGCACGATGACCAGAACAGCAATCAACATCAGAACAACACCGCTGGCTGAAGTGCAGGTGATGGCAGGATTTCATTCTCCCCCTGCCCTTCAGCTCCCGGGTTGGGCCAGGATTCCATCCAGAGTCTCTCTTCGTGTCCCC
Source organism: Solenodon paradoxus (assembly GCA_004363575.1). NCBI lineage: Eukaryota > Metazoa > Chordata > Mammalia > Eulipotyphla > Solenodontidae > Solenodon > Solenodon paradoxus. The sequence continues at coordinate 4,758 of RJWH01005071.1, read as the reverse complement.
ACAGGGGACATTCCAGATCATCAACTTTTGAGCAGAAAGTGCTGCCATAAACTTCTCTGGCTGCTTTTGCCATAATCCCGCTGACGGGGCCTTCTTGGTCGACGGCCTCTCCCTCTGTGAGCCCTAAGAGGAGTCCGCACAGGTTCTCACCCTCAGCCGTCGCGTGGGAACCCTTTCCCAGAACACGGCGCATCCCCTAACTTCAGATCTCTGCGCTAACTCTCCCCTCACAAGACGCCAAGGGGCATTGTTAAAGTTCCGAACAATGAAATGCAGCCCTTCCCTCCATACATGTTGCTCACCCACCTCCCCCTTCTCTTCCTGAAGCTACTCATTAGCTTTTATTGACTGAAAGTCTCATTGGGATGATTTAGCTCATTCGTTTGGTTGATTTCGCTACAGAGCACATATGAGTGATATGATACCATGTCTTTCTCTCTCTGGTTTATCTCACTGAGCATCACTTTCTCTGGGTCCATCCATGTTGCTGCAAACAGCAGGAGTTCATCTTTTGGACAGCTGAGTAGTATTCCATTTTGTTTATAGAATTGTATAACGAAGGAAGAACTAAGCCAGTGTGAACTTCATGCATTAAATGCAGAGGTGAATTAACAGTGATGCATATGTGAAACATATGAAATTTTATGATGCAATGCTCCTTTGATAACATTAATTTAAATTTAAAAAACACAATAAAATGCCATTAAGGCACAGTGAACCTGAACTATTTGCCATCAGAGTTGCGAGGCTGATTGGTATTACTTTTCCCCGCCTCCCGTGCCCCCTTGCTTCCTCCTGGTTTTGAAAACAGCTCATGGAACAGTACAGAAAGGGCATCAATAGATTAAAAACTGTTTCCCTCTAATAAAATGTTAAACGATGTTGAAAATTAATCACCAGGGCCGTTTGTGCTGCCCTCCTCAGAGGGAGATGGCTCAGGAAATTTAATAAATTATTATCACAATGATGTTCCTATTATAGAATTTGCATTTCATTCCCAAGGCTGGTATCCAGCCTCAAAGCTGCCTGATTATGGTTAATAAAACCAAGCGGACTCTTTCACCTCCATAAGTAGAGAGCGGTGCTTAGAGCGGTCCGTCAGCACAGAACTCGGGCTTCATGCTTAGTTATTTCAGCGTCTGCTGTAGCTTTCTTCTTTATAATTTTTTGTCTCTTTAAGACAACTAAAGGCAGTATTTAATCGTGAGGCTGCCCTCCCGCCAGAAACACGCACTTTAATGATATGCCTAGCTTAAAAGCAAATCTAATCTGCTTGCTTATTAAATTTAAATGTGTTTAAGGCTGATATGGTTTGAAGATGATATGTAAAATAACAGCCTCCATGGTTATAAATGTCAACTCCAAAAATTATATGCCATATAACATACAAAATAAATGCTGCTTCATCCTTACATTCCACTGTGATCAATTCATTAAACGATGTGGGACAACCCACGAGGACAACTGTATGGCACAGGGCGCCATTTGTCACAGCGTATTCTAAAGCACCCGGGAAAGGCAGCAGAGATTTTTTTTTTTGTCAGCAATGGATTATAGTTCTTATTAGAAAAGGGAGGAAAAAGCAGACTTCTGATGTACCATGACTGGAATTATGTCTCCAACCAAATATTAAAGACTGAAGGAATCCACAATTCTGACAAAGTTCCATATTGAAAAATGGGAAAGGCGGGGAGTTTCTTGGAGAAGAAAGTACCGACTCTAAACAGTAAGTCTGAGGGTAAGGAATTCAGATGGATTTCCCTCTGGATGAAGGACTGCAGTTTCATAATGTTCTCATCATCTCCCATTCACAGCCTAGGGACTCCCAAACTGGGCTGATCTTTAGGATTTGATGCGGTGGGCTAAGGGGGCATGCCGTACACATTCCTGGGCCCCTTCCTCAAGGTTCTGATGGAAAAATTGAGACGCCAGGTAGCTGTCCTCCCTGTTTTATTTCAGCGAAGCTTCTTTCATAATTCTCTGAAAGTCAGCATCCTCTGAAACACGGCCAGCTCCCTTGTTTAGCATGTGTGCCTGGGTGTAGATGTACACTGTCTTGTTTTAACTCTTAAAACAAACACTTGGGACTACATCAAACTAAAAGTTCTGTATAACAAAAGAAAGCACCAGTGAAAATAGAAAAGGTAACCTACTGAACGGAAGAAGATATTTACTCTATCAATATACATCAGAGAGGACCTTAATATCCAATAGAGAGGGCTCACTTATCTCAGCAACTTCAAAAGCAAATGACTCACTCCAAAATGTGCAGAAGAACTGACCCCTCTCTAGAGAAGACACACAGAGGGCCTACAAAGTGCTCGCCATCGCTCACTATCGGGGAGATGCAAGTAAGCCTCACTATAACATGCCACTTCATTTACACCCATGAGAATGGCTCCTATCAAAAAGATGAGAACAAGAGTTGAAGGGGTGTGGAGAAGAACGAACCCTCCTTCCCTCTGGGTGGGAATGTAAATTGCTGCCACCACTCTGGAAAACAGCATGGGGATTCCTCAAATAAATAAAGACGGAGCTCCCATTCGATCCAGCCATCCCACTCCTGGGCACCTACCCAGAGATACAAAAAGACTAATCTGAAAAAAAATATCTGCACCCCTATGCTCATACAGCACAGACACACTCTAAGTACTTATACACAGATGACTAGATAGAGAAACTGTGTTCTCTATACCCAATGGAATTCTATGCAGCTATTTAAAAAGATGAAATCTTGTCCTTTGCAACAACTTGGATGGACTGGAGGGGATCACGCAAAACAAAATAAGCCAGGAATAAAAAAAAAAGAGAGAGAGAAGTACAGGCTGGCTTCACTGTCACGTAGAATGTAAAGAAAAAAGACAAACGAACAGACATATCCCAACAAAATTCTCAGGGTGTGAGACTGTGGCTCCCAGTGGGGGGCGGAGGGAAGGAAGGAGGGAAAAGAGTAGTGAACAGAGTGGGGGCCACGGGCACAGGCACTCAGTGGTGGGTGTGCAGGAGATACACAGCGGCCAAGGCATGAACTCATTATCCTCTACATCATGAGCCACACACAAACTCAACACAACTACGAATAATTCAAACCAAAACAAAGGAGTGACCCAGCGACTGAGGAGGCCAACCTGCTCCTGGGGGCAAAGGTCCCGCAGGTGGAAACACCAGACACTCTGTTGGTTGAACTTCTAGTGTTGGTGACTCCCAGGTAGCTGCCGCGCTCTGTATGGGACACTTCTCAGTTCTCCCATCTCAGTTAAGTCCCTTCCTACGTCTCCTCCAGTTCACCATCGAGAGATCAGTGTTTCACTTAGAAATGGAAAAACAGCTGCCGGGATGAGACGCCGCGCTCTTACTGGACAGCGAGAAGCATCCATGCATCTAACAGCGACAAGAAGGGAAGGTAACAGATTTTGTCTGGCAGGCCTTTACTTAAAATATTTTAAATTTTTATTTTAACTTTATTTAAATTTAATTGCACTAAGTCTGCCCCTTTTACCACTTTTTTTTTTTTTTTTTTTTCTTTTTCTGTTCCTTAGAAGTCTTAAGGTTTTGTCATTACTCAACAGACAACCTGCTTTTGGATAGCTAACTGATGTCCTGCCCAATGGATTTCCATTTCAATGAGGACGCTGATCCCTCTTTTCCTCTGAGTTTGAGTTGGGATCTTTCCAGACACACGGTGATCAGGAGACAGGCTGGCTAGCACAGATTCTTCCAGAAAGCCGAAGGGCAGAAATGGAACTTTATTCATCATAGGTACTGGGGAAATGATGTAAGAAATTGCCTGCAGGTATCTGGAACCATGGGGACTGCTGACCTAGACCACAGACCTCGTCACTAATTTACAGCCCACAGCACATTCCTCCCGGTGGATGGGGGTTTATAAATTAAGAAAAAATGAGATACAGATAATCATGTCTCGCAGCAGAGTGGCTTATGCCCTTTGTTGTGTGTGTGTGTGTGTGTGTGTGTGTGTGTGTTTCTGTGTGTGTGTGTGTGTCTGTGTCTGTGTGTGTGTCTCTGTGTGTGTGTGTGTGTCTGTATGTGTGTTGGGGAGGTATTGAGAGTAGGGGCAATATATTCCTAGACTTGGGGAAACCAACTGAGTCCCTGCAACTCTTCAGAGCAGGGTCCCTGTGAGGATAGCACCTCCTGGACACCACTCATCCTTCCCTTCAATGCCCTGACGTCTTGACTTGTCTCTGGCCAGTGTCCCCAGCCAGCCCTTCACTGGATAGTCCAACCTACTTCCTTGCAGGTAAGTCCTTCGAGGTGTCAAACCACCTCCTCCACTCTGTCTGCTGGCGGAGACTCCAGTTTCTTTAGCATCTCCTTGCAGCCACCCTACTCTGACATCCACATGTTTAACAGCCAACTCAGCTACAAAGTCTTTGTTCCTTTGTAGAATGCTTGCCTCCACCTTTCCTGGCCCCACTTTCAACAATTAGAGAGCCAACTGCATCAGAACCCGATACACAGGGGTCAATTCAAGCCAGGTTCGCAATGCTGTGAATGGAATGCTGCTGAGTCTGTGCTCCCTGGACAGGTCTGCAGCAGGATGGAGCCTGTTTGTTTGGAGGATAAATGTAGACTAGCTCTCTGAGAATGATGTGGAAGGGAGGAGGGAGGGAGAGTGAGGGGGAGGGGAGCAGGAGAGAGAGAGACAGAGAGAGAGAGAGAGAGAGAGAGAGAGAGAGAGAGAGAGAGAGAGAGAGAGAGAGAGAGAGAGAGAGAGAGAGAGAGAGAGAGAGAGAG